>JAUMHI010000063.1:17442330-17456340 GCA_032359435.1 Enteromius unitaeniatus
TTTTTTGAAAAGGACCTGTATATTGTTATATTATAAATATATATTGTTATACATTTTTTTGTTAAACCAGAAACATTTTCTTGACTAATTAACATGCAATCAAACATACATGTAATGAGGTCTGTGTACGATACAGTCCCTCACACACATGCGTCACATGTAACTGGTCATGCATATTCAATTGGCATTCTGTGTACAGCAAATAAACTTAATCCTAGAAGAAATGAATCAGTAGTATGGTGGTATGCCTAGACGACGAGGGTTTCGGATTCTTTATTTGCATGGTTTTAGAGCCCTCCTGCTGTGTGAATATTTATATTACACAAGTCACATTTGCACATTGGCCTTTTATGTTGCCAAACCGTCTTACATCCCTTAATACGCTGTTAAACCCAGTTTCTACCTCCTCCTGCAGACTTTATCTCAACCTATGTGTCAGGCGTGACGCCAAAACAGCCTAGAATGACTCTATTTGTGTTTTTGCACTGCAGAACCAACTCTGTGCCATATTGAACGCTATGCTTTCCATCCTGAACATCCAATCGCTGCGACAAGAGTCATAAATCAGAACAATCCCAGATGCCGATATTAATAGAGAAGGACTCCCTGCCTTCGCTCAATAAACAAACACAGATGGTCCGGCTACGGAAGCTCCACAACGCCTTCGAAACGATCCCTCACACAAACTCAGGCCATTGAGAAACACTCAGAGGCGTTCGGTTCACACAGAGGGAGCGCTTAAGCTTCGTCGTTTGCATAATATGGGCCGAGAGGGGCAGCTTTAGCTCTGAAAAACATCCTCTCCATTAAAACTCCCAGCGATGGCCCCAAAAGGCCCCTGGACGCTGAAAGCCAGGTTTGTTTGGATGGCGAGAGCATCTGCTAATCACAGAAGTGACTCATTAAGCCTTCGTATGAGTTTGATTTAATAACACGCTGATGAACTGCATTCACAGGAAGGTGGAGATCAGCATCTTCCAAACTTTTGAGAAGAAAATGCATTTAATTGGGAGATTGCCAGCATCAAGGGGTTAGTTTTGCTGTTTTGTATTTTGTGTACATTATTTGAAACTGAATGGGAAAACATCTCGGCAAGATGTTATCAATATTACATCTCTATAAATAATAAATAGAAATGAATTCAAATGTTGATTTATATTATATTAGTATTACTCACCTACTATTTAAATAAAATGCATACTGTAAATAGTATGCTGTTTGCATGCAATTAAACACATATAATGATAAATAACATAAATTACAAAATATACATAAATATAAAAAATTTGAAGACTTTAAATGTGATGCATAGCAAATTAAAGAAATTAAGAAAACTGAAAAATAAAAAATATATATTTTGACAAGATCCTATGACTGACATAAGTTATTAGTTATTACATAAATGTTGAATGACTTTCAATAAGTCTCTTCTGCTCACCAAGGCTGCATTTATTTAATCGAAAACGCTGATTAATCAGTGAAATATTATTATAATTTTTATTATATTATAATTTAAATATTTGTTGTCTGTGTGAATACATGTTAAAATGTCATTTATTTCTGTGATCAAAGCTGAATTTTCAGCATCATTCCTCCAGTAATTAGTGTCACATGATCCTTGTTTTTGTGGAAACCATGATACTTTGGATTTTTCGGCTTCATGATGAATAAAAAGTTCAAAAGAATAGCATTTATTTCAAATAGAAATCTTTTGTAACATTATAAATATCTGTATTAATCAATTTAATTTATCCTTGCTGAATAAAAGTATTCATTTCTCAAAGGTACTGACCCTAAATGTTTGAATGGTAGTGTATCTCAAAGCTGCCCTTCATACCCTTAAATATTCAGTGGTAAAAATAGCTATTCTACATCAAATCATGATGACTATTCATGACGGTTAAGACACCAATAAACTCAAGATCAGGAACAATTCTTTTAAAAATGACACTTTGTGATGGCCTTTCATTTCCGCCCCATCAAGGTCTGCTCACTTCTGTCTTTTATTTGCTGCTTAGGAGGTTTGACCAAAAATCACTTTATTTGTAAGATTCTGGCAGTTTCACGGTTTGTCTCTTCCTCTCCCTGACTGTGCCTTTAGACCCACTGCACTTTAACCACCACGAGCCGTTTGATGTAAATTACACTTCAGAATGATCTAACCTTAGCTTTGTGAAATTATGATACATAAAACAACCTTCCTTACAAGCGGTGCATAGTTACTATTAATGTTATTATTAATTAATGTTACAATTGCGTTTCTGGTCTCAAATTGTAGGTTTTTATTTCTTAAAGTTTACAAAGGTGTTCATTTCTGTCATGATGATACTTTTCCATAACACTGAATGTGGTAACAAAGGTAATAAGGAGTTGGTTATTATTATAGACTCTCTTTCTGGCTCAGACTGTATGGTTATGTTTATGGAGTTGTCATGTGATGAACAAACGACTCAAACCCGAAGACTCCAAACAGGTGAACTAATTCCAGAACCTATAGGATGTTGCCCATGCGGACTGAACAACTCACTCCCCGAGACGACTCGTTCTTCCCAAGTCACATTAAAGATCTGTTCTATATGAATGAAGGAGAGCGCAAGTCTCTAACAGCTTATATAAGAGCAGCAACACAGTCTTTCCTTGGTTACTGCTGTGCATTCAAATACTATATCAGTAAGTATTACATGTAGGTAAGATGGAAATGAGTCAGAAGTGTGTATAGATAACAAGGCTCACCTTTCAATCCATCTCATCAGTTCGTTTTACCCATGTATTTCACACTTCTGACATGTTTTGCACGGTTCTAATAGGAGCCGCTCAATTTGCAGCGTGCTGCTGTGGAAGAGCGCGTGACACGCTGTCGTGAAAACGAACACGGCCCGAGTAAATGAGGCAGCAGCTGCGTTCAGCCGATTCGCTTCTCACAGCGCACCTCTGAGACCCTGTTCACCCGTTCACCGCCGATGCTGAGAGACGAACACTTCTAATCATCGCCTTAATCACCATCCAAATCCATCCTCAAGAGAACCAGAGAAAATTACAGCCTAATGTTAGCACTCTGCTTTGAAATATTCATTAATTGATACGTGTAAGAGTCAACACTTCGATTTCTGCCAAAGCTTGCAGACTGGCTGGAAATCAGGAGTCACGAAACATATGCTGCTTCCAGCCTGTGATTTCTGCAAACTGGATTCTAAAAGCACCAATCAGATCGCTTCAGTATCTCAAGAGCTTCTGCAAGTCTCACAAATGCCTTAAACTATGCTCATATTTTCAAATCAAGCATCTGGAGTCAAACATCGGAGAGCTCAGAATGAAGAGAACATGATATGAGATGCTATCAGCTAGTTTCATAGCTCGCATTTCTTTTCTAGGAGAAACACCAAAAATGACTCACATAATTAAAAACTCCAATAAAGGAATAGTTCAACCAAAATACAAAAATGCCGTCATAGTCATCATAAACAGAGAAGCATTAGCCTATGTTTACATCTACACCAGTATTAAGAAAACAAAATTTTTAACAAGACTTTAGTTTTATGGAATTATTAAAGGAAATGCCAATAATATTAGCGACAGTATTGATAATAACAACAAAAATATTGTATTATTTGATATAATTACTAAAAGAAATTACTTTAATAATAATAATAATAATAATAGTTATTATTATATTATTATTTATATTTAGTTTTATAGTTATAGTTTTATCAAATGTTTCATGCTTGTGGTATTCTGTGCTTGTGACGATCCTATTATTATTATTATTATTAATTTTGTAGTGATGTTGTCTGAAGGTAAGAAGTGCTAGATTCCTAATTAAATTATAGTTAGCCTAAACATTATTACTTTTTTATCATTATTAAAAGAAACGTACACAATAACAATGATAATTATCATTGTTATTTTTTTATTATTGTTATTATTATTATTAATTTTGTGTAAGTGAATGTCTAGCATGTTTGAAGGTCAGAAGTGTTTGAGTCCTAATTAAATTATTGTGTACATTATTCTTTTTAGAATTTTAAAAATAAATGAACATTAATAACAACAACAACAACTAATAATTACTATTATTATTACGAATTTTGTGGTGGTGTTGTCTGGCACTTTTGAAGGTCAGCAGTGTTTGAGTGAAAAAGTGTAGATCGGCATATTTACAGTATAACAGCTTCTATAGGAATATTCTGATGCCAGTATGCATATAAACATCATTTTTTCATAATGCATTGATGTGCATATAAATTGACGTCAAACTTGCATTAGGTCAAATAATAACGATTGGAAATGTACTTTTAGCTGAACTGTGGTTTAATTATACATAACTGACAACTCTGACAACATAACTGACAATGTGAAAATCCCCCCTGGGTCACATTATCGTCCGATATCAGCAGTTATGAACGGTGAACATGGTTAAAACACTAAAAACATCCACCTACCTCCTCCCACTGATGAATGTAGCGTATGAGCCTGGAGAGCCGCAGCAGACGCAGCAGACTGAGGATCTTGGTGAAGCGTACGATCCTCAGAGCTCGCGCTGTCTTGTAGAAATCCGAATCGATGCGCGTCTCCACAATGAGGAAGATGTAGTCCACGGGAATAGAGGAGATAAAGTCCACCACGAACCATGAGCGCAGATATTTGATCTTGATCTGCTGAGGGTCCAGAATGATCTCCGCGTTGTCCTCCTTCACAATTCCTGTGCGGAAGTTCAGCACCAGATCCATGAGGAAGAAGGTGTCGGAAACCACGTTGAAGACGATCCATGGTGGAGTGTGCTCATCCTTGAAGAAGGTGATGCCCACGGGTATGATGATGAGATTTCCCACCATCAGGAGCAGCATGGTGAGATCCCAGTAAAACCTGGAGGAGAGATTACAGCCAGAAGTCAGCATGTTTAGCAATGACACTCTGAAAATCAAATATAAAGTGTGGATGCATGTTCTATCAGTGTTTCCATCACCCAAACATCAGTCAGCCTTAGGTCATCCAAGACGTAGATTTGTTTATTTCTTCATCAGATTTGGAGAAATTTAGCATTACATTATTCACTCAGCAATGGATGCTCTGCAGTGAATGGGTGCCGTCAGAATGAGAGTCCAAACAGCTGATAAACACATCACAATAACCCACAAGACATTAATTGATGGACTGGAGTGATAATAGTAATGTTTTATCAGCTGTTTGGACTCTCACCCATTCACAGCAGAGCATCCATTTGCTGAGTGGTGAATTAATACATTTCTCCAAATCTGATGAAGAAACAAACTCATCTACATCTGGGATGGCCTGTGGGTGAGTCCATTTTCAGTCCATTTTTATATATGGGTGAGTTATTCCTTTAAAAGATCATCACTAAAACCCTTCAAACAGTCAACGGTGTCTTCTTAAACTAGCAGAAAAGCACATCATTTAGTGATTCATTTTTGTGTTCATTACAAACAAGCATCAAAGCATACAGTACATGTATAAAATGGTATAGTATTGTGGGAAAAGAAAATGTTGAGGTCAGCTAAGCTGGTTTATCTGGTGACCAGGTTAAGAACAGATTATGACAGGTTAAGATTTCATTTCTTGTTTGCAGTATAAAGTATGTTTTGGATGCTTTCATGCTGGTTTTAGAATTGCTCGAACTGCTTTACTTGCAACAACACCATCTTGACCTGGTTAGTAGTTTTCACTATGTATTTTTGTCTCATTCACTACAGTAGCACAAATATCTAAATGTTTACTTGTAATGCAAAATGAAAATGTGGAAGAACAAATATTTGCCAATGGGAACAGAGAAAAAATATTCAAAGGGAAAACAAGTTTATTTTTCTGATACCACTGGCAAATATTTGTTCTTGTTTTAAGCATAAACCTCACTTCATTTTGATAAATTACTCATAAAATAAAACTTCTAATCTTGCATTATTTAGTAAAAGGCAAACATGCCAAAAAGTCAGACACAGAGACACAGAATCAGCAGCATATAAATTCCTACCCCAAGTTTTCATGAGCTGGCATAAATCATTTAAAACATCGAACATGATCACAAAGCATAATTATTCAGAATGCAAATGCACGCACACACCTTTGTGACTAAGGAAATTCATTTCGACAATAAATTCAAATTCTGTTCGCTGAGGATTCAGCTTATGAATCGTAAGTGGGATGCACTTGAGATTTCAGCTATAAATTACATTCAGAAATGCATGACGCTGAATTCCTCACCGATCTCCACGGTAAACACGGGAGTTTAATGCATGCGGCTCGACCTCTACCACCCTCATGAGCATCCACATGTGTGTGTGTTTAGTTATAAATTGCACTCTTGGCCCAGTTGGTAATTGAATCTAGATTGGCTCTGTTGTTGGGTGATATATCCTCTTGCACAGAGATAGAAGGTCAGTGTCGTGAACGTCTGGTTCTGGTTTATTTACCCACCCAAGTTTAGGAATCCCATAAAAATCCATCCTCGGTGTGAAAGCCAATTTAAAGCAGCCCGGGCGAAGTAAACGAAAGCGGTTCGATTTGCTTGTATTTGTGGAGATTTTCCACTAAATTCAAACGCTCACCATTCACTGTTTTTATTTATGGTTCCTTTTAGCAGGAATGTTTGGATATTTGTGGGTGCGTCGTGAATAAACACTAATCACAGTGGAATTACACATACAGGCACAACTGTCTGTAATGCCTGAGCTGTGATGGATTACAACACACACAGAAAACACTGACAGTAATTGGAATTCTTCAAAGTAGCGAGGGAATCCGGCGATTCAGATCGCTGTCAGGGTGTGTGTTATATTTAGTGAGACGTTTCTGACACTGTTCGCTTCAGCTGAGGTTTAAAACTCAGGAGAACGTCACAGACATCACAGGAGCGGCACATTCAACACTCACAAACATTTGTTCTTCCACCTCAGTACTCCCCAGCACACACACACTAGCTAATGCATAACATTCACCATTTTCTGCCCATTTACTTCTGGACCCGGTGAAGTTTGTGGAGTGCAAAAGTTCAAAATCCAAATAAAGTAGCCATTAAGGTAATAAGGACACTGTTATTTGCTTCTTTATAGTAAGTGTTTTTCAGCCTTCTGTCATTTCTGTCAAAACGGAGACAAAACAAAAGAAGTCTGAACTTCTGAACTTTATATAAGAAAATATTATTAGTTGCTAAACACATTTGTAGATTTGCTTCACCTAGTGAAAATGAAACCTAGATGTTTCAATTAATTGACTCCTTAAAGAAACAGCTCACTCAAAATTAAATATAAACATTGTATTAAATACTTAAACCTAAACTGAAAAATAAATCAGAAATGTTTAAATACTAAAATTATTTAAAACACAACAAAAAAACAGAAATATAAAAAAAGGACTAAGAATGACAAAAGCCAAAAATATTAAAACATAAAACTATCATTTAAACTTAAAATGAAAACTAAAAGTAGTTAAAAAAAGAAAGATTAATTCTGTACAGTGTATAAATATTACTAAAACAACACTTCCATATAACCATCACCAGGTACACAAGACACACATGTGCAAAGCGAATGAAGGTTTTTTCATTTGTTTTAACTTAAACTTGCTTTTTAGGACAATAGACAAACAGCAGAAATGTGAGGAAAACACTGACATGAATTCTCTAAATCATCATTTTGATATTCTTCTTTTTTTTCCTGGGTGAATAATCTAAGATGTTTTGTGCATGTACTGCATGTGATGGAGAACATTTCACCCTGAGCTAGAAGAGATCTGGACTGTTTTTTATGGAAAGAAACCCCAACATGGAGAAACACTGCTCTATAAACAGCGAGCGGTGCGTGTGTTTTTTTGTGTGAGAGTGTTTGTGTATGTGTGTGCATTTAACATGTTCCGAGACAGAAATAGACTCCATCCAGTATTTACAGTTCTTCCTCTCTCTCGGCACACAGCGTTTCTCTGACGTTAGACTATGAATTCCCCACACATCCAGAGAGAAGAAGAAAACAAGAGAGGGAAGACAACATACGACAGGAGGAACAGAGACAAAGACGAACAGAGGGCTTGAGTGAATCTCACAAAGCTGTCAAGAACAAGCCCGCATTTCAACTAAATCAAGAGCAAAGAAATAAGAAATCATATTTTTCAATGGTTAAGTTTGTACTTTGCCATTAGCAGCACCAAACAAAAAAAATTTTTTAAATAAATAAATCAATCATTCCTGTTTGCAATATACTTTATTTATAGTTTTATTAAATTTTTCTGGTGACGTACATCACCTATAAATAAGAGAAAGCCCTTTTTAAGGATCTTAATGATTTTGTCCATCGCAATATTATTTCCGTGACAAACACATTACCAAATTCATGTGAAATTTTAATTTATTTTGTATTTATTTGACATTTTTAGTCATTTTAATATTATTTTAATACTAGAAAAATGAAATCACAATATGGAAGCATGTGTTGTATTGTATTTGTTTATACTGACTGAAACATACATATACTATTTAAAATGTTGTGGTCAGCTTTGTTTTTACAAGAAATTAATACTTTTATTCAGGAAAGAATTGATTGATAATGACAGTAAAGTCATTTATAATGTACATTTTTTAACAAACACTTTTCAGTTTTTATGTCATGGTTTCCACAAAAATATGAAGCATCACAACTAAAGTTTTTCTATTAAAAAAAAAAACCTTCCAAAAAATTGCATTGAAAAAATAAATCATAAAAATGAATTTTGTCACATTTGGGAAAAAAAAGATCCTAAAATCATGCTTAATTTTTTGCAAACTATAATTTCTTATTTTGTGAGGTGAACCAAATGGGTTTCCCTGAGATTTAACGGTTTAGCCTTGAAAAGCTGAGAGTCACTTAAAATGTGAATAAGGACAGAACAGCAGATGGATGGAGAGAATATCCATTAAGAAAAAAAGAAAAGGGGAAATGTCCACACACACACACACACACACACACACACACACACACACACCTGAGATGCTCCTCCATGACATTTGGCTCATCTACTACAGAGAAAGAGAGAGAGAGTCCTGTTTCCCTAAGAGGATGTCCATGACATGTTTTCACCTTTTGAGTGCCTCCAGCTACAAGATAAGCCTCTCTCTCTCTCTCTCAAACACATACACACACACTCCAATAGGCTGTCACCATGGAAAAACACGCAGGAGTCATGGCTGAATGAAGAGGTAAAATGAATGAATGAATACATAAAGAGAATGTGTTGTTTTATCTACTGTTGTGTGGCACATTTACAATAGTCACTGTGTATTCTAGTCATTTTT
Source organism: Enteromius unitaeniatus (assembly GCA_032359435.1). Taxonomy (NCBI): domain Eukaryota; kingdom Metazoa; phylum Chordata; class Actinopteri; order Cypriniformes; family Cyprinidae; genus Enteromius; species Enteromius unitaeniatus. The sequence continues at coordinate 17,451,605 of JAUMHI010000063.1, forward strand.
AAATGTTTTGCTTAACACAAAGATGCTACAAGTTACTGAGGCAAAACAAATATTTACAGACTTAAACAGTTAATATATGAATATTTATTCCACTCATTCTACCTCATTCCTTCAACCGCACGTCCTGATTTTGCCAAGTACTAGGCAAAAATAATGCAAAAATATAGTCTTGACAATATCTCTACACCCAAACCTACCCTTACCCATGAGTAATGCCTAAAATCAGAGGAAATGATAGATGACTGACACTGATTGTAAGCCTTAACCTCACTATAAACTATTTCATCACATCTGATTGGTTAAACACAGTGTTGTCCCAGTAATGTCCTAACAATCACCCACAACATCCTGGCAACCATAGTGACTGCTTTTTTACCACAAGCTGATATGAGTCTTTAGGGTAAAGTTTGTGATAGAAAAAATACAATAAGTTTGTAGAGTTTGTAACATAGTTTGTTTAAAATTTCTCAAAGTTAGTGTTAAAAAACCTGTCAAAAACAGCTCTTTTTAAAACACTCCGTTCTGTGTACTTCCCCTTTAAATCTTTACACGCTCTGCTGACCCCAAGGCGCTCTCAGAGGATGTATATTTAGCTGTATTCATAGTCCTAGACGTTACATTCATAGTGAAACTTGCTAATTTGCACATTATTAGGTAAGGCGACATGCAAAGATTTAATAAAAGACTTTATATTGACTGCTTCTGTAGGTCATGAATGAACACATTTAGGTAGATAAAGAGCACATTCCCTTCAGAACCAAAGGTAAGGTTAATCTTTTGTGTCTTCAGTCACTCAGATGTCGGTGTAAATCACTACTGTTCTGTTCATTAATACATTCAACAACAAAACACCTCAATCTCTTAGGAGTGTTGCTTGTCTCTGCGTCTCGGTCTGATGATGGCTTACTCAGGGCGGGTCTGAGGAAAGACACCAGTCCAGTCTGTGTGACACGCTGCTGTCAATCAACAATTGTGGGAGGGGCCTCCCACCGTGTGATGTCACATGGTCAGACGGCTCAATTTGAGAAAGAGGAAAATATTTAGAGGTGCAGTGTGTAAAATTTAGAATTAATTGGCATAAATGCAATTTAACATACAAAGCTATTTTTCAAAAATGTTTTCAGAGGTGTGTAAAGACCTTACATAATAAGTCGTTATGATTTTAAAACCTTAGAACAAGCCGTTTATATCTACATACACCTCAGGTCCACTTACATGGAAGTCGCCATTTAGTGCCGCCATGTTTCTATACAGTAGCCCTAAACGGACCAACTTCTACAGAGCGTGTTTCGTCAGTACGTTGTTCTACTTCTTCCTCTGCGTTTTAGGTGGCTGCTCATGTCGTCACCACGTTTAAATCTGCGCAAAGAAGTAGTAGTGGTAGTATTTGCAAGCAAGTCATAATGTTTTTCTGGTGGAAGTAAAAAAAGGAAATGAAAAAAAAAAAAAAGCATGATCATGCGTATTATGCACAAGTACCGACAGAGCATCAGTCTCCATCAGTAAAAAAAAAGAAAACTTGATGCAGACAGACGACGGCTGAAATCCCGGATAAATATTGGTGTGGCTTTTCCAAGAAAATGGAGAAGTGTTTTCAAAGCCACGCCGAAGTTGCCTGATTTTTGCTGGACCAGTAAGTTAGTCCAACATCAGAAATCATAGTGAAAACTGTTGTTTGATAGCTTTAGTTGCAAGATGGGCATAACCGCAGAAACAAGAATCGTTTTTTTCCTTGTCAGTGCTGAAAAATATGCAATTGGATTGTAATTTAATGTAACAGGACTGAAAAATGTAGTTAAACTGATTGCGTCACCACTTTTAGAGACACTACTGCCAAACATACATAAATCGTGGGCATCAGGGGTCCGCTAGAAATGTACATGGCATTAAAACTGATTTTGTATGCATGATTGCATTTCACTTTCACTTTTCTTCGTGATGTTTCACTTTAGACTTTGTCTGATACCAATTTGGTAGACATCGCCCAACCCTACTAACTGTCATAATAAAAAAATCTAACTAAAGTCAGCGAATAAACCCAAGACAATGAACAATGAGTAACAATAATATTCGCAATAACACATTGGTCTACTGAATAATTAAGTAAATATAATTCTTTGACTTACCTTTGTACAGAAACCTCATCGCTTGATTAGCTATTTTCAGGTGTAACAGACGGCAACATTTTTGTCCTGTGTCAGCTTCTGTAGCTTTTCAACGTTTGTTGAAATTCGAATCCTAACCGCTAGAAATTACACACTGCACCTTTAAGGAGATTACTAAAATTTTACTAAAATATCATTATAGGGTGGTTGTGTACACAATGTCATTTCAAACAACTTGTAAAAGTGCATCTGGCATTATATTACCCCTTTAAACCACTCATGACATCATAGCAGATAACAGTGTGATATCAACCGCTTACAACACCCTAGAAACCACACAAGGATGTTCTTAAACCACTTACAGTACAATGCCCTAGCAACCAAATAGCAACACCCTGACTACCACCCACACACCCTAGCACTGAGGCAGGTGGGAAAGGCACCACTGGCAGTGTTTGTAATGTGGTTCTCAGGTGTATGTGGTGGTGCTGTTTTAGTCTCTGACGGCACGAGTGAAGCAGCTCATTTATGAACATGAATTCTAAGCAAGTCCTCCTGAATAATGCATTTTCTTGCTCTCGCTGTGTGTTTGTTTGTGAGGCGGCTGTTTGTTTTTGAGGTGGTTGTTGGCTCACTAGTTTGTTGTGTGTTCAAAGAATCCCTCTTAGAAGTGGGAAAGTGCCATCTGGCCACACACACACACACACACACACTCATGACACATTAACGTGAGAGAGAAAGCGCGGATGTTAGATCATGTTGTATTAGACAGCTGCAGTATAACATGCCGGTCTGAATTAGTTTTTTTTCTAGCACCCTGTCCAACTCACTGAGATTCAACTCTTATAGGAGACCCTGAACAATTTGGCCACATCTGTATGTGTGTGTGTTAGTGTTGTCACGGTACTGGAATTTTTAACTTTACATAAACCGTGAAAAAAATACATATATATATATATATATATATATATTTATTTAATTACATTTTCAACACTACTAGAAAAATATGCCACATAATTAATAGCATAAGATTTAATTAAAATGTTATTACCGTGTTCTAGCACATTGCTTTAATGTTTAAGCAAGTAGCTATATCGTGTTTAACGCTGCTAACATGTTTAGCACATTGCTACCATGAATTAGCATGCTGCTATCATGATTAATATATTACTAGTGTGAAAATTTAAAGTTGCTAGCATGAATTAACATGTTAGCACGATTTAAAGTATTCACGAAACATAGATAGCATATTGTTTTACACTGCTAACATGATTTAGTTTGCATTTTGCTCATGTTTTAACACTTTGTTAACATGTTGCTACCTTAATTTACTAGTACTGTATGTGTTAGTATGTAGCTAGCATGATGTACCACATTGCAAACATGAATTAGAATATTGGTAGGGTGATTTAACATTGCTAATATTTAATATGTTGCTAACATGATTAGCACATTGCTAACATAAATTAGCATGTTTCTAGCCTGATTTAGAATGTTCGCAAAAGAAGTCACATCAATCAACAAAAAACTAATTATTTTAAACACTCAACTGATAAAATACGTTTTTCAGTATGTATTTTGTTGGATTACAGGTTTATAAATGCTTCTTATCACACTTTGGTGTGCATGAAAGCACTGTCAGAGAGAAGAGACAGAATTCAGCTGGTATTGGTGTATCAGTACTTTGAAAATAAAAGAGTACGGAAACAATTTTAAATATTTCAGTATTGAAAAATCAACACTAAGGACTCAGCTAATAGCAATAACATATAAGAGCTGTTCATATACATCATGCTTTCATTGTTTTCTACAGCTTACAATTAAAGGAGCTATTTTTGCTGCTAACATGCTTTTTCTTTTTCATGCATATTAAAAAACCCTGTTGAAAAAAAACTGCATATGCTGGTTAAGCTGGTTCATGCAGGTGCTTTGCTGGTTTATGCTTTATGCCAGCATAAAACAGCTTAAACCAGCATCCCAAGCTTCAAAACATACCTAACCAGCATATGCTGCTTTTTTCAGCAGGGAAGGGTGGGAAACAGCATGAATTTGTCCAGTTCATCATGACAGCACAAAAGCAAGTGTTTGGGATCAAAAACAGTTGGCAAACATGAAAAAGCGACGCTATGCCTTGTTTGCTGGATTCCTTTCTTCTGTCTTTCTCCATCTCTCCGTCAGCACAGGGGACCAAAGGACGCCAGATACACTGTACAAACGCACTTCAGCAGATAAACAGAGCACAGAAGAGTACAGATAATCGTCTGTCAGCGGACAGCCAATGTTCTCAGTGTTACACTTAACCCCACTGAGGAACCAAGTACACACTTCAGAAGAACTCACCACTGCCTCAAAACACATGCACAACAAACAATGGAATTTAAGGACACACACGATCAATGCTGCACGTTAACGAGAAGCTGCTTTTAATCTCAAGATTCATTCTTCTTCATATTGTTTTAAATCATAAAAAGGTACCAAGTCACCCTAAAAAAAGTGAAAAGAAAAACGTTTATTTTAGATGTGATTAATTGAGATTAATCGTTTGACAGCACTAATATATATATGCTCTGTGAAGTCTCTACAGGTGTGTTGTGTATCTGTGGCCTTCTCCGTGTGTTTATAACCATTGAC
>JAUMHI010000063.1:17458987-17495230 GCA_032359435.1 Enteromius unitaeniatus
ACATTGTTAACTTAAGCTAAAAATACTCAAATTAATTTTACTTAACTAAAACAAAATAAAAAACATGGAAAAACTTAGAAAAATTAGAAATTAAAAAAAGAATATCTCAAAAATGTAAATTAAATAATTATTTTAAGTTGAAGAACTAAAATTACTTGTAAAACAAACTGAAAAGCTGGATAGAAATAGTTAAAATGAAAAAGAACAATAAAAAAACATTACCCAAATGTAATAAATGCTATAACATAAAATATTCAAATTACATTTTTTTACTAGAATATTACTATTACCCACTAAACATGTATTTTACAATTTTGTGTTCAATCAGGTTTTTGATAACCCCTCCAATTGCCCTGTCCGTCATTGGCAAAACAGAGTTAGTCTCGCCTCAAACTTACAAATATTGACATGTCAGAGGACTCAAACAAACTTTTAAACAAACAGCAGCTTACTAATAATTGTCTCTCTGCATACGAAAAAGTATTTCAATAACACAAAGTCACTTTAACACAAAGTCTTTGCGTGATCAGTGAAATGTGAAGAAATACACTTGCATATGCATTTCGAAGGACACAGTCCTCAAACACAAAAGCATTATCAAGCGAGCGGCGTTGGCGTGTTTCCCGTTCGCTAACCTCTCTGTAAGTGAGCCTAGGTCACCGCTCCAGCATTATTTCAATCACTCTGCGGCTCCATCCCTCCCCTCACCAGTGCATCCATATCCCTCCATTAAATAAATTGTGTTGTAATAATCCGCTGTGCTGCGTGCTCCTGATATTGGTGGCCTTTTTGATTACCCCACTTTCAGTCCATCCAGGACACTCGATAATTCCCACTTTACCTTCACCGAATTAGAGCACCAGGATGATTTTGTTTTGCATATTTTTACATTAAGGACATAACATTCTTCATTTTGAATGAAACTTGTGAAGAATGAGCTCCTTTAAAATAAACAATGCCACAGACATTAAAGGAACACTCCACTTTTTTTGGAAATAGGCTCAATCTCCAGCTCCCCCAGAGTTAATAAGTTGAGTTTTACCATTTTGGAATCTATTCAGCCGATCTCCGGGTCTCCGATATCGTGCGCTAAGACCGACAGAAAGTGGAAAGTTGAGATTTTTACTCCCATTCCGACGTAATAGGAAGCTTTCTGCTGTACCATGGCCACAGCAGGTGCAGTGATATCACACAGCGCCAAGCAAGAAAAGCAAAAGTAAAAAGTCAAGTACTTCATGCATTTTAAGCAGCTTGTACGAGAGCTGTATATATTTTTTTATAGTCCGCTGTAATTTTCTATTTTAACAAACAAGTTTATGGTGAAAAGAAAAGTGCTGATACCAGTTAAATTGCACAATAAACATACTGCAAACAATAAGTGTGGGTTTATTTTTCAAATCCAGAGATGGAAACATCAAATGTAAAAGAATGTTTCACCTCCAATGTATTCCTTAAGAGTTTGTGTTTACATGACACATAAACGAGTGTTTTCGATTATATTCACCAAGCTATCATTTATTTGGAAATAATCTTTGCTGTGTTTCTCCGAGAGAGGTCATATATGGATGAACGCGCGTCTAGTTATACAAAAAATATATCACAAGCACTAATTTACCTCGTTAATTTATTCTTCAATGTTTATTGTGTTTGAATGCGGTAATGTTTTGGCTACTGGTCTAATTGCATTCAATGCTAAAAGTGCTATCGCCAGACCCCGAGATCGGCTGAACAGATTCCAAAACGGTAAAACTCAACTTATTAACTCTGTGGGAGCTGGAGAATGAGCCTTTTTCCAAAAAAGTGGAGTGTAAGCCAACTATTTTAATAAAAAACAAAACAAAACACAAGAACACCTTTCATTATGAGATGTTTGGATCATGCGTAACACTCACATTCAATATTTTAGCAAAAGAAGAAGAAAAGATAAAGAAGAAGCAGAAAAAAAGGAGGAGACGATGAAAAGCAGCAGCAGAATAATAAAAGGAAGGTGTGAAAGAATACACAAAAGCAGAAGAGAAGAGAAAAGAAAAGAAGAAAAGGGTGATGAATAAGGACAAAGAAAATAAAAAGGAAGAAGCAGAAGTAGGCGAAGGAAGAAGAGGAGAAAGCAGAAGCCGAAAGACAAAAATGCAGAAAGAGAAAAGGGTGATGACTAAGAAAAACGAAGAAGCAGAAGAATGATGAAGAGAATTTAAAAAAGGCAACAGAAAGGGGTATAGGAAGTGAATAATAAAAGGAAGAGAGAAGAAGTGGGATGAGGAAGAACTAGATGAGAAAAGAAAATGAAGAATGGAGAAGTAGAACGAGGCAGAAAAAGAATATGAAAAGCAGATGAAGGAAGAAAAAAAGAAATAAGCAAAAGGACAAAGAAGCAAAAAGAGAAAAGTAGAAAAACGATGAGGATTAAGAAGGATAAAAATGCAGAAGCATATATAATCAGAATCTCATGATTTTACGTTATTCCATGAGACACAAAAAATTATGGCGAGCCACTGTGATGTGGCTCCAAGATAACATTATACACTTCTCCATGCATATTAAATAGGGAGTCTGTATTTAAAAATGTTGCAGGCCAGCCAAATGATGAACTTCAAGTGTATTGAACTTCTACAGACATCCTCTACTGAGTGTGTAAGGAGTAGTGCCCACTGCAAGTTAAAGACTTCTGTAAGTAAATGATTTTTTTGATTGCCTAACCTCTACATACAGGCATATCCGTCCATGTCTTTCATTAGTGCTGCAGAATACTAAGAAAGGAAGAGGTATTATGCAAATGTGGGTGGTCTTATGTTAAAGAGAAATCAGCTGTGCCACGTGGCAATGTAATACACTGTCTACTGTCTGTGTTGGACTGTGATACAGTAGGTGTGTGAGCAAGAATATGGGGCAGGTTTGTCTCATCTCATTCGCAAATAAATCAGGTGTGGGATACAAGAGCCAACCTGCAAGACCCAAACAAATCAATAGAGAAACGCTACCAACAATCAAGTGCAATCAAAACCCGGGGAGAGGATCAGACACTGTCATTTGAGCTGTGAGTCGAGTGTGTGTGTGTGTGTACTGTACATAATCATCCAGCGCAAGAGCAAACCCCTCAGCTCCTACTCCTGTCCTACAAACCAATTAAACCAGCATCTCCTCACACTGAAATTCTTACATTAACAATATAAAAATAAACCTAAATATTACGGATGGCTTTTATCAACAAACTGTACTACATTCATGTTCTTAAGTTTCTTAAAATTAAAATTTTTCTTGATTTCATACATTGGAAATGATAAAATGACGACAATAATAAATATCAGATATCAAGAGACCTATATTATAAGAATTATTATAATTAATTATAAAATAATAGTGACAAATATTATTATTGTTCTTTTTGATGTTAAAATAATGAAAAAAAATCTGCATTTTTTTCAATAATGTATTAAATAATAATAGAAATAATAATATTGTTAAAAATAATTCAATAATATAAAATGAAATAAAATTAAATTTCATTTTAACCTGAATTTGGTTTATTTTTTCGTATTATTATCTTCTATTGACACACTGTTACGCTCAGAAGGAGACAGAAACCAAGAGATAAGTTTTAACAAGTGCGTATTTATTTACAGTGCAGGAGCAACACAGAGATCGGTGTAGGTAAGTAATTCAGGTGAAAACACAGGTTAGCAAACTCTTCTTATAGCAGATATTCTTGAAGCAGAATAAACAAAGCAAATACTCAGTCTTTCAAAGTTCGTGATCGATCTCAAATGCTGGAGGCTCAGGAAGGCAGGCAGACAGGTGAGTAGACAGATTGGTAGGTAAGAGAGCAGAATTCAGAGCGTTCTTCACCAAGCCTTAGTGGAGTAGTGATGAGCTCAGCCAACACATGTTTGGCTGGAGTTGGGTTATATGGAGTGCAGGTGATTGGGAACAGGTGTTAGAATTCAGGTGACTGTTATCGGGTGATTAGTGTAGACTCAGGAGTGACTGGTTGGGATGTTTCTGTGACTGATCCGGGAACAGGTGTTTGTGAAGATGTCTCCTGACGCACGATTCTGACGGCGAGGGCAGCCACGGCCTCTGGGAGCAGGGCAGTTTGGGTGGGTCTGATGGAACTCCTGGGTAAGTGATGGGTCAATTATGTTATCTCGATCTACCCAGCTTCTTTCCTCACGACCGACTAGGTACTAAATACCTATTTTCCAAACTTGGATATTGCGCTCCATCTGGCCATTTGATTGCGGGTGGTATCCTGAGGACAAACTAATGGTTACCCCCAATAAATCAAAAGAATTATCCAGACACGGGACGTAAATTGGGAGAGACGATGTCTTCCGGTATTCCATAGTGCCTGAAGACATGGAAGAAAAGGGATTGTGCAGTATTCAATGCAGTAGGTAAACCTGGTAAGGGTATTAGTTTACAGGACTTTGAGAATCTATCCACCACTATTAATATGGTAGTATAGCCATCAGATTCGAGAAGGTCAGTGACGAAATATATCCCAAGGTGTGACCAAGGCCTCTGGGGTATAGGTAATGGCATGAGCTTACCCTCCGGTAGGTGTCTGGGCGTATTGGTGATGGCGCAGATGAAGCATCCCTTGACATACCGGTGGACATCTTGTGACATTTCAGGCCACCAGAATTTGGCACGCAGAAGATTGAGGGTGCGCTGAGTTCCTGGATGTCCAGTTCCTATTGAGGTATGGGTAGATTCTAGTAGTATACGACGGACATTGTGAGGGATGTATTGCTTACCAGCGGGAACTTCGGGTGGTGCAGGATCGTGCTGGAGGGCTTGCTGGATTTGATCTTGTAGTGACCATTGAATGGGAGCTTGGAAGATGGTAGGTGGTAAGATGGGTTCGGGTTCCTCTGTGATGGGATCTGGCTGATACTGGCGTGATAGGGCGTCGGCCTGGTGATAGTAAAATCAAATAGGGTGAAAAACAGGGCCCACCTAGCCTGGCGTGGGTTTAGATGTTTCGCCTCACGGAGGTACTGGAGGTTCTTATGGTCGGTGATCACTTGGAAGGGTGTTTTGGCTCCTTCCAAACCAGTGGCGGCACTCTTCGAGTGCCAGTTTGATGGCAAGCAGTTTTCGATCTCCAACGTCGTAATTCTGTTCAGATGATGATAATTGTTTTTAATAATAGGCACAGGAATGTAATTTATTTGTGTTACCATTCCTTTGTGAGAAGAGTGGCTCCAACTCCTGGGGTGGCAGCATCCACTTTGACTATGGATTAAGGATCTGGGTGGCGTAGAATGGGTGCAGTGCAGAAGGCTTCTTTGAGCTTGACAAAAGCCTCTTGAGCGCTGGAACTCCAAGTGATTTTAGTTTTTGTGCCTTGAAGGAGAGAGGTGAGAACAGATGAAATTTGACTATAACTGGCAATGAATCGTCTGTAAAAGTTGGCAACAACTTCTTTTACAGTTGTTGGGACAGGCTACTCTGCCACAGCAGCCACCTTTTGTGGATCCATTTCAATACCATCTTGAGAGATGTAGTAGCCGAGACAGTGAAGTCGAACAAGATGGAACTCATACTTTTCCCCCTTTAGGTGCAGCTGGTGCTTTCTAAGACGTTGAAGGACCTGGCGGACGTGAGAGATGTGAGTGGTTAAATCAGGCGAATAAATTAAAATATCATCTATATAGACAATGACAAATTGGTGTAACATGTCTCTGGATATTTTGTTCATGAATCATCTTGAAAGACTGCTGGAGAGTTGGCAAGCCCATATGGCATTACGCAGTACTCATAGTGGCCGCTAGGTGTCACAAAAGCGGTTTTCCATTCAACACCTTTTTTAAAACGGTTTAAATTATAAGCACTGCGTAGGTCTAACTTGCTGAATATTTTGGCCTTCCTGAGCTCTTCCAGTGTGGATGGAATCAGAGGAAGAGGGTAGGCGAACTTGATCGTTGATTGATTCAGAGTATTGTAATCAATACAAGGGCGTAGACCACCATCTTTTTTCCCCACAAAGAACAAGCTGGAGGCTGCTGGTGAGGTGGAAGGACGAATAAAGCCTTGCTTAAGTGCCTCTGCTATGTACTCCTTCATAGCCTCCTGTTCGGGTAAGGAAAAAGGGGAGACATGACCTTTAGGTAATTTTGCATTAGGTACCAGAGTGATGGAGCAATCCCAAGGACGATGCGGTGGAAGTTTCGTTGCTGCTTGTTTGTTGAATACATCTTTGAAGTCCTGTTACTCTGGGAGGATGGGAGTTTTTATGGCTACCTCAGGGCTTTCGATTGTTGTGGAGAGACATGGTAAGGTAAACTGGAAAGCAGTTGTTAATGCAATCGTCACTCCATGCAAGTACTTCACCTGACCTCCAGAGAACTTTAGGATTATGGATCTCCAGCCAAGGTCGTCCTAACAGCAGATTGATAGTTGCATCAGGCAGGATCAGGAAGGAAATGGCTTCCTCATGAAGACATCCTATGCAGAGTGTTAGGATAGAGTATCCAGAGCCTTTCCTTGAATTGTGGTTATACGATAGTTTAATTTGTTCTTGAGCTTAGGGATGTTTAAGGCTTCCACACAGCGAGATGAAATGAAATTGCCTGCTGTGCCTGAATCGAGTTAGAGACGTGTCCTACCCTCACCGATGCTTTAGGAGGTCTCACTGGACACTGTAGGAGCTGATGTGTGGAGTCGCCACAGTACAGGCATAATTTTCCTTGCAAACGTCAAGATCGTTCCTGAAGAGTGAGATGGTAAGTATCCGTTTGCATGGGCTCATCTACAGGTGCTGTAGTAGGGCGAGTTTCCACACATGCGGATAAGTGCTGTGATATGGTGAGTGCTCTTTTTAAAAAGGCCTCTAAGCCCACGTTATCCTCATAAATGGCCATTTGAGATTGGATGCGAGGGTTTAAGCCACAAAAGACAGCGAAAGTGAAATGTGCGAAAGTGAAGGATATATTCATGCATAGGCTTTTTTCCCTTGTTGCAATTGGAGTAGCTCCCCAGGAACGGTGAGTGCAGTGGTAGATTGGCCGAATACTAGACGGAATTGTTGCAGGGAGGATAAATGGACGCTTTTTGATGTCCATAATGCTTCTGCCCATTGCAAAGCCCGTCCAGCCAGGTGTGTGATGATAAAAGCAATCTTTGTGCGATCGGTGGGAAAGAGGCGTGGCTGCGCCTCAATGAACAGTTGAATTATTTTGGGAGCGTACCTCGTTTAATACCTGGAGAAATGTCAGGTAAGATTCCGATGTTGTTGCATTCTCCTCTTGCTCCATTTCTGTTGTTGGTTGGCTGAGCTTCTGTCACGCTCAGAAGGAGACGGAAACCAAGAGGTAAGTTTAGGTAAGTGCGTATTTATTTACAGTGCAGGAGCAACACAGAGATCGGTGTAAGTAAGTAATTCAGGTGAAAACAAAGGTTAGCAAACTCAACAGTTCTTCTTATAGCAGGTATTCTTGAAGCAGAATAAACAAAGCAAATACTCAGTCTTTCAAAGTTCGTGATCGATCTCAAATGCTGGAGGCTCAGGAAGGCAGGCAGACAGGTGAGTAGACAGATTGGTAGGTAAGAGAGCAGAATTCAGAGCGTTCTTCACCAAGCCTTAGTGGAGTAGTGATGAGCTCAGCCAACACATGTTTGGCTGGAGTTGGGTTATATGGAGTGCAGGTGATTGGGAACAGGTGTTAGAATTCAGGTGACTGTTATCGGGTGATTAGTGTAGACTCAGGAGTGACTGGTTGGGATGTTTCTGTGACTGATCCGGGAACAGGTGTTTGTGAAGATGTGACACACACATACTTTTAGTATATAAAATATTATACAAAATGGTTATACATGAAAATATATTCCTGTTTATATATTTTACCAATAATATAATATTTGGGTCAGTGCATCAAAAGAAAAAAAAAGTTGAAAATAAAGCTGTTTACCTGAAGGTGCTGTTTTATGTTATATAGTATAATTTATTATTCAAAACAGGGGACAATGTAGATTTAAGGTCATGCACATGACATGAAGAAAAATTAAAAGCTGATTTTATACACTGGAAGAAAAAGAGTAAGCAAGATAATAAGACTATTAAATATTTTTTATTATTATTTAAGTGTTCTTATCACATTGGTTTGGTTCAGTCTCTTATTACAGTACAAAATCACATAGACCTATGCACTGACATCTCTACTGGAATAAAACCAACCCTGTGAAGAACTGATGAAGAAAACGATGCAAAATTGTGACAAAAGAACATTTTATCCAGAAAGCATTGCTGCTGTCTGAACCTGGAGAAAACATCAAACTCTAATGTGCATTCTGTATTCTAAAGCTGCTCCACTTTGCTTTAATGAATTCAACCAGATCTGAAGAAAGAGATAGCGAGAGAAAATAAACCAGCGAGAGATGACTTCCTTCTTATTTTCTTCAGTGAAGGTAAGTCCCTTTTGGGAGATGAGCGGCTGGTTGAGCAGGATGAAAAAAAGGATAGAAAGAGAAGTTTATGTGTGAGAAAGAAAGATGAGCATTAGATGTGGAATTAGTGGAAAGACTCATCAGACCAAATTAACCCCTAATGACTGCTCATATCCATTGCACTCACAGATTTGGCTTGTTAGACTGTGATGGATTAACATCTTCAGCACAAAAACATCTCTCAAAGGTCTCAAGACTGCACTTTTAACCCCCAGAATACATTATGAATGCAAAACTCATGGGTTATAAATCACATAAAAATGGTCATTCTGTCATCATTTACTTACTCTCAAGCCTATCTGACTATGCTTTGGTGGAGGATATTTTGAAGAATGCTTCAGTGTCTTTCTTTGTTCCACCAACAAAAGTTTGTGTTGCTTGAACATCTATTTTGGAACACAACATGCATCAAACATTTTCCCATTCTGCTAATAAGAAGCATGCATCCAAGGCTTGATGGTTTATTTTGAAATCCAAGAAATTAAGAAATTAGTTCTACAGCTATAATGAAAAATAAATTATTATTATTATCACATTCTTTATCAAGTGTATAAATATTCCCCCAAAATCTTACAGCCTTGGTCATATAGGTGTGAAACAACTTGATGGAGACTAAACAATCACAGAATGATCATTTTAACCATCAACTAAAAAAAATAAATAAATAAAAAAGAACTTCATAAATGCTGTACAAACAAACTTACAGAAATTAATGAAGGGCACTTCTCATGCCAGTATTAAAACTAACAAAATCTAAATGTTAAATCTCTAAATCTATATGTACTTAGGCCTAAATGTTACATAAATACTACAAAGATACTGTAGATACTGTAATGCATAAAATAAAGGGCACTATAGAAAATCAATGTTTAACTAAGGCATCCTCTCCAATTTAAAAGCTAAGATAAAGGCAAGATAAGAAATACTTTATAGTTGGAAATCTGACTATATTTGATTATACTGCCATTTTTGCTCTCAGAAAACATCGACTCTGTCTCTTCCTGTCCTGCACTACTCATATTATTCAATATTTGAGACGATAATGCCTGAAGCCTCAAGTGACAAGCAGCAGCATCTCAGAAATGAAGCCACACAAGCTCTTCCTTGCTGCTGATGACTTCCTGTGCTTTAATTCACAGCAGAAATTAATAACAAAACTTTTGGACTGCAGCTTTAAATTGGTATCATAACATTATTAAATAAGTATGGCAAAATAACCCATATTCATTTTAAATTAAACAATGTCTTCAATGCATTTCTTATTTATCGGATCATCCATCGGATGCCCGTTTTACACAAGCTGATATGAATCTTTAGGGTTTTAATCAAAAGCAGATCTACGTCATTCTGACAGGATTCTCAGAACAGCCTGATATGAGAAAGAGGTTTTTTTAAAAAAAACAGGTGGATCTTTATCATTATAGGATGGATGTGTGCACACCTTCCAACACATTTATGTTCAAACAACTTGTAAAGTGAATTTTGCATCTGATGACTGCTTTAAATAAATAAACATAACCCAGAAACACTCTTGGCAGATATTTGGATTTCCTCTGTTGTTATGAAATGCACACCTCAGATCTAAGAAATCCTCGCTCTGAAGCATTTTCTCTAGGTCAATTCAAAAGGCTGAAGCTCACAGCTCAGACGCAGCACTCCTTGACATTTCAATTACTGTGGTCACTGTCTCTTATGAGGTGTGCGGTCAGCGCAGAGTGGATCTCACTCATTAGAGTCGGCGAATGTCTGATCTGTGCTGATCAGTAATATGTGAACTGGCGAAGAGGCGAAGGCATCAATCGAATGACCAAATTACAGTGATACGGATAAATCTGTGCATACGGATGGATGGAGACATGGAGGATTTGAATTACAGGTTCCATAATCACAGAGTCGCCGGGTTTAAGTGCGGCTAAAACAGGTTCATTTTTATGCAAACGGCAAAACACTAATTACATCCATTATGCAATGGCAAACACTGATGCAAATGAAAACACAAAACTTCCTTTATTTGTCATTTCCTGTGGAGGCCAGTTATGAGAGGAAGCCAGGGCAAATCTGTCTCTGCTCAATGACTTGGGAACTGATACTGCAAGTACTTTAAGAGCATGACAAGATAAATATATGGTGGATGACACGCTGCACAGAAGAGGATTTTGGAAGTGAGGATGAGTGTATTGTGAAAGGAATGGGCTGATGCCATAGAGGAGAGACCGGAGAAGCTCTGTTGCAAAACCTATAGTAGGTAGCTGCCTACCTAGACTGCATTTTCAAGTGGCAAAAGTCATTTAAAATGTAAGCAACCACATGCTGCTGGTTTGATCCAACTGCAAGGCATCACTAGCCTTGGCCCGCCCATACTTCCTTTGACGCAACATTCTTTTCGCGAGCAAAGTTAGTCTGGCCAAGCTGCTGTTTTAGAGCATTTCAGTTCCCCAAAAAATGGGAACCAATGAGAAACAAGCCCCCCCCCCCACTGCTTTAATGAAGGTTATGGTGGCTTCAGGTTCCGCCGCTACAGATACGTCATCAGAATGAGTGGTCTGATTGGTTGTAGATTCGTACCTGTATACGCCGGTTAAGCCCGCCTAGTAAGGTAGCTTGGCCAGACTAAGCTCCTATGAGCTTAATAGTCAGGAAGCCAGGCTAAGGCATGACCCCATGCTGATCACAAAAGCAATAAAAAAAATCAAAGATGTTGAAGAATGACAACAACTATATATAGTTATATTACTAAATATATTTATATTTAGTAATATTCCGGCTAAAATACAATAAACACAAAATATTGCTATTTATTTTTATTTCTCATGCAATATCTATAGTTTTGTACATTTTTGAACGACTTTGAATTAATAATGTTCATGAAAAAACAAAATATTTTTTTTTTCCTGCACCAGTTTTAATTATTAAATAAACTATATTAATTTTAAAACCTAATGCAATATTGTGTCACGTCTCTTGCTGTTCTTCGAGCTACTGTTATTTAATACACACAAATAATAATGCTATTTGTGTGTTGCTACAGAACGAATAGGGGTCACTGAAATATCCAAGGCTCAGTCTTAAGTATGCTGTGTGGCCTTTATCGCCAGTAACAATGCTCTGGTGTGTGACCTTGCTGTGGTAATTACGGAGGTATATGCAGGAGGAGATTATGCCTGTAATCAGCGCTGGAAATTCAGTCTATTGTGTTCAAAGGGAGAGAAGCAACGATATCATTATCTGTGCCACAGCAACAATGTGAGAATACCCACATGCCATAAAAAAGAGATGTAATACAGTGCACTTAATGGAACAGTTGAGGCAAAAATGCTAAATCTCTCACCATTTAAATGCTTTTTATTTTTTTCTATGAAAGATAAAACATGAATCTTTACACAGGTCTTTTCCATAATTATCTTCCCCTCCACTGAAGCTCTGAATTGTCATTCACAATCTCATTCGGTGTTTTCAAAGAAACCAGGTTGGAGGTCATTGACAGTGCTGCCTCTAATAAGCATCTCAGGTGAACAAATGAGACACTATAGCTGCAGAAGACAGGAAGATTACCTATAATAAGCTGAGGAGAGGTTCTTCAAAATGTTCTGCAATGACAATGAAACAATAAGCAAGAGCCCTCATGTATGAGGCATAAAATCTATTTATAATGTACAATATTATACTTTTTCATATATATATATATATATATATATATAAGTATAGGTATATAAGTTAAAATAAGTAAATAAGTTAAAATGCATAATAAGTATATTTTATAAATAATTTTTAAAATAATAAATAATACAAAACCTTATATGCAAGGTATATTTAATGCAATAAAAAAATTATAAATATATATAATGCATATATATGCATGTATACAGATAGAGAGAGAAAGAGTAAATGTGTCAAATACTAGGTAAAGTGTTAACAAGCAAACTTCCTCTCTCAGCATTGACACACACACACACAGCAACCTCATATTCTATCAGTCTATTCCCACACTGCCTTTCATATCCTCCAGGAACAACGCTGCAATCTCATAATGTCGAACAGAATAAAAGCATCATCTCGGGATCAATAGGTAAACAAGGCAAACAGCATTTGTGTCTCTGGAGGGGGTTGGGTTAGCGGTGAACGCTGTGTCACACATGTTTACCCTACTGTTTCATGAATGAAAACTGTGTGTAAATTCAACCCAATCACAGACATCCATGACACACAGTGTTTGTGAATAAGCATTTGGCTGGTTAGATGGCAGGTAATTCGAAATTAACTAATGTTAGATTTTTTTGAAGGTTTTATGATCACAGCATGATTACAGTTTCATGCACTCAAATAATCACAAATAAAGCCTGAGGCAAGCATGCACAAACCTGTGAATATGAGCATATCAAACATATAGAGTCAATGTCATCCCCAAGGACACGTCTTAATTAATAAAGAGAAAGAGAGTGTCTGGATTTCATGTAAAATTCAAGCAGCTAATGCACTTCTACTGTCAGCTGGGAGAGCTTTTGCCTCGTATGTTGCAAAATTGCACTTTTGGAAGAAGACAACAAAAAATACAAACAGAACTGAAATGTTTTTGACTTTTTTGGCTGCCAGTGGCATTTGACTTGTATAACTTGTATATATGTATAACTGTAACTGTTTCAAAACATTAAATATCACTGATACATCTTTATTTAGTATATAAAATATTTAGTTGCACTCTTATTAAAAATAAACTTTAGCAGCAGTGAAGCATTTTTGGTTTTTTGATCAGTTCTTGAAAAAAAATACTTTTCTAAGAACATTTTAATAATAGGATTTTTTTTTTTTTACCATGGATGACAATACAAAACTTTTTTTAATAAAAAAATGATTGACATTATTAAAAAGACACTATTCGTTTCTAATAAATAATAAAAAAATACAAATTAAATCCTCATTAAATGCTATTTGGGTCAGTCTACATTATTTCTCCATTCACGGGTGTAAAGAGAGCAGTGTTTCGGAGGTTACCTGAAATCACTGTAGGGGTGAATAATCCAGAAGCCGGCGGATTTGACCCGTTCTTGCTCCCGTTCCACCGCCTTCTCGCTCCCAAACATCCTCAGGGAAAACTTGTTGACCCCGGGCTGCAGCATCGCCCCGAACTGCCTGTGCATGAAGCCCGCTTGATAGTACCTCTCGTCGTCAGGCAGGATCTGATCGATGCCCTCCAGCTTGATAAAGCCAGGTTGCTGATCCGGGACGCCCGGTTGCTGCCGCTGGCTCGCACCGGCGGCATCCTCTCCCCCGCCGCCACCGGCGGCTCCAGGAGGGCTCTCCTCGCTCGGAGTGACTTCTCCCTCCGTGATCAGACGTCTCTCCTCAGCTTCATCCGAGTCGTGGACGTGCCGACTGGTGATGGAAGAAAAACTGCCTCTGAACCTCCGGCAGTCCCCGTTGGAGCTGGTCTTCACGGGTCTCCCGATGTCCGTCTCCATGATCACGGACTCTCCGCTTCTGGTCTCCCCGAGGGCTCCGGCGGAGGTCGGCGAAGGCAGGGGCTTCATCCGGATGCTTTTCCTCCGGGTGTCCTTGTCAGCGTCTTCCGCATCACCCATGATAGACGCTTTCTGCCCGATGTGCTGTGGCAAACTGTAGAGCCTTTTACGCATGGACAATTGCAACCTGTCCATTATGACATTGAAACGGGTGCACGATCAATTCAATGACAAACGAATCCAGTTCGGGTGGAATTATTGCCACAAATCCTTGTGCACCAGAACCCGAATAGTCTGAAGGGTCAAACCCACCATGCACATGCCACGGCGCATTAGGCTGCCCAAATTCGCCTGATCCAGTGGTCTCCAGCTTCAAGGCACTGACTGTGATGCTCTGCGAGCACGTATAAAGTCTGAGGAATAGCGCGGAGGTCACGGACCCTCAGGATCCCCGTCTGCTGTCAATCACAAAAAAACGCCCGTGATCGAGTTGCCCAAATCACCGCCTTCATCCGCGTCCCGAGTAGCTCTGATCCTGTGAATATTCATGGTGATGCTGATCTGTCGGGTTGCCATAGAAGCGAGAGCGGCAGCTCAGCCCACCCACTCAGTGTCAGTCAGGTCCCAGACACCTACAGTCCAACCAAAAATTATCCAGACACCACATATTTATTTTAAAATATAGATATTACTAGTGGGTGCAGGACACTATAGTTCATTTATCTAAGTGATAACAAAATAAGCTGACATTGTACCCCAAAACTCTTCATACAGAGGAATTCAGAGGATCAAAAATTAGATTAGACACTTCTATCAATCTGACAGAAACTCTTCAGATCCTGTCATATGTTATTACCTTTTTCTACCAACAGAGAATAAACTAGTGATAATGTGAGGAAAAAATTTTTTTTTTGGTTTGATTATAACTAATTCTCTTTAATTCACGCGATTTTTTAAAAACAATATTCGCATTTTACACACAAAACCAACATTTAGAGTAGCTTTTTCGACACTGTAAGATTAATTACTTATTATGCTAGCGACCAGAGGCAGCAACCCAGAGGAAAATAACTTTAGATTTACGAATTAAACCACTGCTTTATGTTAATACCCAGTTCCTGAAATTATAACGAGTTGCTAATTATTATTGTTAATTAAATACACACTAAAATGTACACTAAAACGCAGTTTATATCTTGACGCATGCGCACTACTGGCAACTTGCGATTTAAATATTAACCGTCAATCGGTCCTTCATCCGCCTCCGCCTTTCTTCATCCTTTTTACACGCTTCATTTTCGGGAAAATAACTAAAAACGAACATGGAAAGTGATTCTTCACACGGAGACACAACATTCTCCGGTTGTGTTTGGAAACTGCGACGCTACGGTCGATTTCTCCCGGAAGGTAGTAACGTTAAATGCGCGTGGAAGGTGAGACACGAACCGTACCGTTTTCTCTTGCCGCCCTCAACGGAAAGAAAAACGGGACATTTGCGTTTTATAACTTATTCATACAGTATAGATATGAATAGGAGAAAACGCCATTCGTTTTTAAACATTAATTACTGTTGTTTCTTCGAAACTCCGAAAAAAAATGTGTATTGAGAAGAAAAAGTTGGTAAGATAACGTTAACTATTAATAGTATTAATAATATAATTGCTAATAAAAGTCATCCATTAAATTGTTGCTATAAATGATCCACAAAACCAGTCAAAATGATCTATTTTTCTTTAATGCCAAAAATCATTAGATATACCAATATGCAATTTGTGATTAGTAACGTGCATTGTTAAGTGCTTAATTTAGACAACTTTAAAGGTGATTTAGTTTTTTTTTGCACCCTCAGTATCTTAACCAAATAGTGTCTTATCCCAACAACAAAAAAATAGACTGGTTTTGTGATCCGGGTCACTGATGTCTAGGGTGTTTTGGGGTGGCCCTGATACATTCTGTACTAAACTAGTTTCCAATTTTTGTTTCTTTCAGATTTCTGAGTCCAGTGAAAGCGCTGGCCAGCTGGAGCTAAAAATTCTAGGCTCTGGTCATCTTCTAGTATCTCAAGGCCAGGAACTCTTGGTAAGAAAGTACAGGATCTGTCTAGTGTCCAATAAAATTGTTTGGTTTTTTTGGGCTGTTTATAAAATGCCACTCTCTAAGCCTTTGACACTATTCTTCCCATTAGGCTCTAAGTGCAGGGTCAGGATAGCGCAGGTTCCGCTGAGCCCATCATAAGAGCTTGACCGTATTTCTTTTCACCCGCAGAAAGAACAGCATAATCCCCTTCCTGTCCCGCTGGGCCTGCCACTGTCCCTTTGGGATTGCCAGGCTGAGTGCTTCAGATATCTCCCAACAATAAGCCTCAATCTTGGACTCGTGGTCACAATGGTCTCTGGCTCCTCATGGTGAGCCGGGGAGCTGCATTTGGAGAATGAGTCAGTAACATTTCCAGCTTTCATGCAGAACAACGGAGCCGAATGAGGCAGTGTGTTCCTCCAGAGCAAAGCATGGGGTGATTGTGAGAGCAGGGACCAGCGTTCAGTCATGGAAATATGTGTTTATAATCTGAACATGAATGTATTATATGTATTTCATTTTACAAACTGAAAAAAGCTCAACATTTAAAACAGTCACTTTTCCATCAAATATTTTGTAAAGTTTAAACAAATCAGATGCAATAAACAATGGCGTGCAATGCTGATGCAATGCTTCACAAGCAAAGATATTAACTTTAATCTTATCCTCTTTGAGCTTTTCAGCAGAGAGTAAAAATCTGTTGAGGTATGTATTCGATGTGAGGTCCAGCTCTGTTTATTCAGACACTGCACATTCTACAGCAAGTATTAAGTGATCATAAGTGAATTATGATGATTCCAAGGAAATAATTCTGGTTTTGTTTTTGCATGAAAAGAGGAGAAAGATTCCTGTTGGTTATTGCTGTAAAACGTTAACCTACTAAGTAAAACCTTTAGTAGTAGTAGCAAAAGTTACAGATGCAGTATTAGAACCAGAATTAATGTTCATATTGTTCCTGGTTGCATATTGCCTCTGAGGTGAACACGACAATCATGAGGTTGTTAGTAGAGCCCTCTTCTGACATGCTTGTGTAATAGCAAAAAAATACCTTGTACTCAATGTCTCAATGAAGAAAATGCTTTTTTTAGATGTAGAAGCATTGACTAACCTGATTATATGTCTATATGCCAACATCTGTGCAGCCTTTTCATTCACAAAAAAACATTAGCATGTTCTCCAGAACAAAATTTAGATGGAAAAAATATTAATTGATTATTCAGTTTATGGTTGAATTGGCAACAACTGTTTCTAAATCTGCATTAGAAACACTGGAGGAGGTTTGCTGATGGCAGGTTCATGCTGCTTTGCTTACATGATGTGTTTTTCAGCCTGATATAATCCTATTAAATGAGTCTCTGCTGGATAATGGTGACGTGTGGTCTTGTTTTCTTGTGTTTTTTTTTCGTAGGAGTGCTTTTCTCTGTTCAATGCGCAGAGCTTCCTGAAAATTCAGCACAAATCAGACATTCTGCTGTTCAACGTTACAATGAAGGTGAGAAGTGGTTCTGTCAAATGTGTGCATTTGATGAATGAAGTATGGTTCAGGGGAAGTTCAGGGTTGGGGCCATTCATGAATTGAATTGAGAATGAATGGCAAATTCCAATTAACTTCTTGGAAAGGAATTGGAATTGGAACTGCATGCAGCTGACAGGAAATGGAATTGGAATTGAATTGGAATTACAGGAAGTGGAATTCAATTCAGGAAGAATTCCACTGCATTTTGTTTATTGCTGAGCATTCATTTGTCATTTCATTTAAAGACGTACATTTGAACTTTATTTACGATGATTTACAATTATCAAGCAATGTAAGAAATAGAGTTGATCAAGTGCAAGTAAATAAAAATGAGAACAGTATGTTATGAATTAATAATTGAATGACAGTGGTGATAAATTTCTGAATACATTCAATATATGATATGATTACCAAATGTTTTGGTCTTGATTTAAACTTTATGTAATTCAATTACATGGTGAATTTCAATTTCATAACTTTAACATAAACAAATCCGTTTTATTCACACATGACTGATGCATTTGAATCACATTAAGTTGATTATTATATTGAATGTATTCAGAAATGTATCACCACTGTCATTCAATTATTAATTCATAATGTACTGTTCTCATTTTTATTTACTTGCATTTGATCAACTCTATTTCTTACATTGCTTGATATTTGGAAATCATCATAAATAAAGTTCAAATGTACGTCTTTAAATGCAATGACAAATAAATGCTCAGCAATAAACAGAATTCAGTGGAATTCTTCCTCAATTCAATTCCATTTCCTTCTTTGAATTGGAATTGTTGAGTTCATTCCTAAATTGACCCCAACCCTGCTGCAGTTTATACACTCAACAGGATGTGATGTGTGCATGTTGTCCCGAAGCAGGGCTCCGCCTCTTTGTCCTTGAAAGCAATAAACAATTTTATTATGCAAATTAAAAGAAATAAGTGCTTCCGAGTGACCTTCAACTTGCAGCTCAAAGACAAAATCTGTGGCTTGTTAATTAAGCTAATTATCTGTTCTCCAGCATGTCTTTTTAAACAATAATTCCCTGCTTCATGAATACTGATGTATTTCTTGAAAAACAGCAGTCCCTGTAAAGTTAGTTCTCTGGTTGCATACAGCAGAGCATCTTTTATGTGCACATGCATGCAAATTGTGGTTTTGTGTTTGCACCGGTACAGGTAATACATTGATGCTGTTCAGTTCATTTAGTGTTGAATGTCTTATGTTCCTAATGCATGTTTTAAGGAACACCTGGTAGATACGTAATATGAAAAATACGGCTGATTACAGTGTTTTTTGTTTTGCATGTGTAAGGGGGAGAGTCGTTTGTTCCGACTGCAGTTTAATGGAAGAAGTCGGGCAGAAGCGGCTGAGGTTTGCAGTAAGGCTGTGGAGAGGCTGCAGGTTTATGTTCCTGTCCAGGAGCATCTGACCACCCCTGCGTCTGCTGCTCCATCTGATCCTGCAGAACCTGGAGCGTCTAGACAGCAGCTGCAGGTTGGAAATACTAGACTTATTTTCCATCCACCCATCCATCTTCTCAAAAGGAAACCATGGGGTAATAATGGTGTGTACAGTAGGTACTACTAGAGCAGGTTGAAGTAGTGAGAGAAAGCGACAGTGTTAGTGGGTTTGTCCTTTTGGCTTTTAAGCAGTTTCCAGCAGGTAACATCAACAGGCTGGAAATTACTAGTGAGCTTCCCAAGAGTACTGGGTAACAAATATGCAATCCCTGAGCAGTAAACACCAACAGTTCATCTGAACTACAGTAACTGTACGTAATATTTATAAACGGTAATAATACCAAGCATTTAAACAGCAGTAAAAATGACTTGTGCAACACGTTTATTCCATGTAATGTTATATATAAAAAAGAAGCAGACAATAAGGTAGAATTGAATCTATCTGTCTGTCCGTCTGTCTATCTATAGGTCTGTCTTCTAGACTTTCTGCACATATTTATCTATTTAATAGCTATCACAGGCTATAAACAGATGAAATGACTTCCTCCAGTGTTTCTAATGCAGATTCAGAATGTAATGTGAAAAATATTTATCAGGAAAAAAAGTAGGACAGGATTGGGATTACGACAGAATTGGCTCGTGGTTTATTCATTAATCTTTTTTTCCCTTTTGGCTAGTCAGCAGAAATCATTTGAGACTTTATCATATTTTGATGATAGATTGTTTCTTGCCTTTATCTTATCATGCAAATATGAAGGTTGCATAATAAGACCAGGAACATTTATGTTTTCTTTAAGTTTTTATTTCATCTTGAGGGAATTTAACTCATAATGAATGTTAATTTGGATGTTTGTCACTAGGTGGAGCTGTTGCCACATAATGATAATAAATGGGCGAAAAGAGGGTTAGGGTTTATTTGCAAATCTGAAATGTAAATACACAGACTTGGTGCTATAAATATAGTGAACAAAAAAGCACAAAGGAAAGTCTCTTTGTAAAATATAGTTAGTGACAGCGACGCCCCGCAGCAGGATGAGAAAGATTGCCAGGGATGAGGACATTCAATTAGTAATGAGGGTATTGATCGGCTGCGGAGGCCCTCTGTGTGAATCCTGAGACTTTAATGGATGGATCTATTTCGGTTTCTACTTCAGGCTCCTGAAGATGCTCCACAGGCGGCTCCTGCCGTTGCCATGGGACTGCTGTCAATCAAACACCTTTCTCAGGTACAACTGGATCTGCATTGATCTGACAGCCAAGATCTGGTGTTGAGTCACTGCTTTAGATGCTGTAGTCAGTGATATTTTAATTTGACCTCTGAGATGTCATCCGTGAAGTGCACACTGACTTTTCATGCGCATTATAATCTCTTCCTCCTCAGTACTTCCTGGGTGAGCGTGAGCTGTCCCTGCCGATGGCGTATCATCAGTGCACGCTGCCCTCTGGAGACCTGGAGGCACTACTGCGTGTCTGCCTGCTCGATTCTGGTTTTCCTGCTTTCGTGGAGGAAGTCGAGAAGAAAATGAAAGAGCTGATGCAAGAATGAGGTAGAGTGTGCTCTCAAAATCACTTCTGTTGTTCTCAAAGCTAAAACAGTTAAAACAAAACAAAAATATTTGTCATTAATTTGAAAGAAAGTTGAAAAACAGAATTACATGAAAAAAAGATTTTAACTAATTGTAATAAAATAAGTTGAAGTGTAGATTATTAGAAACGATATTAATTAAAATGAAGATTAACTAAATATTAGCTGAAAAACAAAGTAAAATAATACATTTAAAAAATAATTGCTTTAGTGATCAATTTAAATGAATAAAATGTAAATAAAACTGAAAAATTTAACTGAACTAATATTTAGTTTAGTTTTTTTAACTTAAACTTAAAAAAAATCTTAAAAATATATAAAGCTGAAGTGTAAAAATGGCTAGAACTTTTATTATAAATCAATTCATTCAGTGCAATAAATTAGAAATAAACTATAAATATTAGATGAAAAATAGAAATGTTGCCTTGCCAGCTAAATTAAATAAAACTATTTTAAATTAAAACTATTAGTATTTCCATTAATGAAATGATTCCTATCTAAATATTAGCTGAGACACCAAAACTTGGTTGCCCCAAAAAAAAATGTTGCCAGTACCGAAATTTTTAGAAAAAAAGAAGATAAAAATGACTAAAACTGAAAGAATTTATGAATGTGTATTCTATACTAGTATATACAGTAAATAATACTAAAATTCAGTTACACTTTGCTAAGCCCCACCCCATTGGTTACCGCTGCCAAGTCAGACATGCTTTACAGAACGTCTATAAAAACAATTAAAAGTATGATTTTTTTTGTGCTCGTAAAGTTAGCAAGGCAAAAGTTTGTTGATAGTACCAATGGCAGCAGTTGCTACGACTTCTAGCATTCTACAGAATCACACACAAACACTGACGTGTTTTGGAAGCTTTATTCTGAAAAAGGAAACAATTGGTTTCACATAGTTTGTAATGGCTTTAGCTCCACCCACTTCCTCCTTTAAATGTTGGTCCGTTGTCATGATGACACACACTGTATTGATCAGGAGTTGTCATGCAACTACAGCAGTGCATTTCAAATGCGAAGCACCCTTATCTCTGACCTGTCCCGTTAAAGCTTTTTTATTCTCTGAAATTAAACAAACCCGCCCCACTTTACAATTGTCAGTAGGTCTCTATGAATACATATTGCATAGGATTATAGCCATGCTGTACAAGAATCATCTTTTCTCTAAAAAGAAACAGGACATTTACAAAAAAAAAAGATATATTCTTTTCCTTTTTACAGATGCTATCGTAATATTTGAACACTTACAGCACCACATGTACAAGACGTCTAAATAACTCTAAAAAATAAATGTTACATGTATCCATTTCATTTAATACAATATCAGCTTTAAGATTAAATACTGTTCTGCCACTCACAAAGGTTCTTGCATTCTAGTTTAAGACAAAACACCTCCTTTTAGTATTATTTTATTGGATGATAAACTGTACAAAGATCTCAATGATTCCTTAACTTTTTTTATCCATTTAAATTTCTTTAAAAACACACACACTGATATACTCTCTCACACACACACAGTCTCACACACTGGCTATTTATTTGGATGCAACGCCACTTAAAGTAACAATAGAAAAACGATATCTGAATCTTATTCGATTATGTTATTGCATGCATTCGAGACGACATGTAGATATGAAAAAGAATTAGTGCAGCAGGAGGGCATGATAAAAGAACGAAATGCAACGTTAACAGCACATGTAGTAAAATCATCTTGATCATCACCTTCAGAATGATTCAGTCAGCATCCACATTCACACAGATCATGAGCCTGAATAAGGCAAACTTAAGACAGTCTTTATTGTTCGTTTCTGCCAGTGTAATGCTGTCGTTATTGTTGTTTTCTTCTCCACGTGAGGCAGGATATGCGTCGCTGAAAATCGCCAGGAGCGTCTCCTCTCCTCGGATACGTCCGTATGGTCAGGATATGCAGTTGGTCATCTGGAAACGGGAAGGGGAAGCATTTAGTCGACTAAAGGAAACATTTGCATGCTGCTTTGTAACTCTAGAGTGAATCATAAGGCTTAAACCTTCAGCTTTCTTCTACATTGGTCCGTGGGCTCAGTTGGTGTTCCGCTGTCGCACGTTTTTGTCTTTGTGGTTGTTCGTGGAGTTTGATTTTCTGTGTGACACATGTGTACGATTAAACACTTTTGCAGCATCGTAATGACACGTGTTAATAAACACAATTAATGGTGTTCATAAATAGCGTTCTTACATTGGTGCAACTGGCTCATCATCTTCATCAGGTCGACATGCAGGTGACGAACATGCAAGAAAAAAAAAGACATATTAATCAATCGCACTTAAGAGTAAAAGATTTCTTTTACTACCATGTTTCACAAAATGGGAGGATAAACATTATTTCACTTTAAATGGTCAGTGTAAAATGTTTTTTGATGTAAATGTGATGATTTATTAATTTTTTCTCTGACTGGACTTATGTAACAGGACAAACACACAAAAACATGATCTCCACTGAGGACATTAGATCATCGCAAATGCCTATGAATTTTTACATTTTCCTTTATTGGCAAATCATGGAAATTTACTTACAATGATAATAATAATAATTTATAATAAAAATATTAAAAGTAAAAAATAAATTTGCATTTGCATTTGCAATGAACTAAAATAGACTAAAATCACAAAAAAATTATTAAAACCGTTTATTAAATAAAGCTTCACTAAAACAATAACCTAAAAAAGATTTAAAAATGGAAATGTCTTGGTAACCATATTGATAAATAGTTTGAACAATTTTGTTATTGAAATAAATATGCTTTAAAATATAAACATTACTTGAAAAAACTTTTTTTATTAAATGGAAATGTCTTTGTAACGCAAGAAAAAATGAAACATTTAAACTTGATTATTAAAAAATATATATTATTAAAATATTTTAGGACTAAATTAATAAATATATTACTACTAAGATATTAGATGAAGAATTTGATGTTAAAAATGGAAATATATGTATACAAACTAAAACGTAATAATACTTATCCAGCTTCTATGAACATCTGGAAAAGACATGTAAATCAACTGGTGTGTTGACACTGCATAAATCTGCTCTGCAGATGAATTAAACAGCAGCAGAACTCAAGCAGGTTATTGCTGATGCAGGAAGGTCATTTGAGTTAGAGGTCACTGCGTCTCACCACAGACAGATGGGTAGTTCTGGTTAGTGTATGCGTGTCAGGACAGCACATGCGTCTACAGGCAGCAGCATTCACAGCGCTGGGCACCAAGCAGGTTATGACGGCTCAAAACCTCATCCATTTCTATATAACAGAGCAAACTAATGTTCCTGTGCAAATCTACAACCCATTTTAATAAGTCAGCAGCTCCAGTGTAAAGGGTCATTCACACTGACCGGCGGTTCATTTCAAGTATTCAATTTTAGAATTAAATCTGAAGATGTGGTTATTTCTAGTAACAGCAGAGTTTTAACTTTACACAGATGTTGAGTGACACAATGGATTCTTTTCAGACACGTTTCCACAAGTTATTAACATCATAAATCAAAAGTGACACTATACTTTGTGTAATATTACCCTACCATTAAATTGCAGCTTCTACATAACAGCAAATTTGGCATCTTTATCTCTTCTGATCAATGTAGAAATACTAGTGTGTTTGCAAGGTCATATTTCACATTTAAATAAAAAAATATATATATCTATCTTACAGCTGATTTAATTTGTAAAATTAAATCAACTGTAAAATACAGCTACTTTCCATTATTCTGTTCTATTATTTAGTGCTGTCTAAAATAAAATCTTCTATTTATTTATATATATATATATACACACACATGCATGTATATATTTAGGAAAATATATTGATTTATACATTAAACATATTTCTATATGATATAAGTTATATTAATATAAATATGTAGTAGTAAATATATGTAAATATCTTCAAAATATGTGTTATGCATCTTACGGCACTGTGAATTGCAAGGCCTTATTTCACATTTAAATTAAAAGAAAAAAAATGACAAGGAGTGCAAAACATTGCAATTCTTACTGTGATTTCAGGTCATTTCAGTCACTGATAAAAATGGATCTTGTTCCTGATATAGTGCATTATAGCTGCTTTCCATTATATTATATTACAGAATTTTATGTTATATTAATTAATACATCTTATTTGTGTTTCAGATTTTCTAATCATTAGTGTACAGCCTGCTATTAACATTGGTCATACGACCTCCAGTTGAATAAAATCGTTGTCAGTGTGAACAAACGTTCATGCAGTGCTTCACTTTGACCTGTGTCAGTATATCTGCACACAGATGTGTAGAGGACGCCGCTGTTGGAAATATAAAATCCTGGCAGGAGGATTTCAGCTGTAATGTGCGTCATCGCATTACGTCCTCATCTCCGATTCTGTTGATAAGACTGTGGGCAGATATAATCTACCTTAATCTAGTGCAGCCTCCCATCACTCCCTCTCCTGGGGACAAATCCTCCCCAAACCACAAAACAGACCACGCTGTTCATGCACGCCAATGTTCTCTCCTTACTGCATGTTTTGCATGCGGTCTTGCTGTGAGATAGTGTCTATAGAGGTCGTTCAGCGAATCATCCAGAGCAAAACAAACAGCCAGACACACGCGGTAATTGGTGCTTAAAAATGAAGCAATGATCTGTTTTTCGGTTTCATTCTGATTCTCATTCTATTCATTAGGAAGCTGTGTTTCATGTGACTGTTTTGATTAAATGAACAAAAGTAACCAGGTCATGTGATGACTTGCTGTAAAGATGTAAGGGTGAATCTTATGAGCATATATAAGCCATATTTCACAGGAAAATTGGCTCGATATTTCATAAATATTTAATATATAAATACAATGTGTTTGTATGTATATAAGGAACATTATAATTTGATATAGTTGTGTAAATGTACACTATAATGTGACAACATTAACAAACCTCTCTAATGCTATTTGTAACTCTAAAAATGAAGATGCATTTTTTTCTATGTTTCTATGTTCTTTTTTATGTTTTTATTTTCGCTGTCACACCATAGGACCACAGTCCAATTTTTTTATTTATCAACTTTCCGTATATGTAATTACATATATTTATTATAAAAATGATTAGAATTGTTTATATTTATTATTATTATTATTTTAACAATTAACTCAACTTATTCACTCAATTCTTATTACTGCAACGCAATGCAATTATAAATAAAAACCAATACTAATTACTGTAATGTAAAAATAAGTGAAAATGTATAGATTATGAAAATCAAATATTATATAAATATTATGAAAATGGTTAATTATCCAAAGATCATGGTGGTATTTGTTGTACTACATTTTAATGGTTAAAAAACACTATTACAGTAACTTATTGTAATACAGTATAGGAAATTCAAATTAATTATTCTAACATAAAGGTGAAGTGTCAAATTAAACATGTTTTGAAAACTATATTACTATATTTTAGAAGCTCAAAAATATGATTTCCTATACCCTGACGAATGAAATACTCAAAATACATATTTTAAAGGTTGTAAATAAGCCCATTACAAACCATACAATTAACAGTAGAGAATCTGGTCACAATGAATACAGCTTTTTAATATCTCTTGATAATAAGATAAGCACACGTTGACATCACAGCCTGGATGAGGAGACAAAGAGAAGCAGAGATTTCTCAAGACATGCAAGTTCTCAAACTTACCAACAACAAAGTGCACGAAGCCACATGGAAAAGGAAAAAACATTATCACCTGTTATTTACTTGAAGCTATTATATTAGGAAGACTTTCAGGAATGAACTCACAATTGTTAAACACTTTCATTCAGTTTGATGGAGCACTTGGGTTATTCACTTGCTGCCCTGAGTGTGCGTGTGAATATGAATATATGTTTAGCACTCACAGCTAACCTGTGTTCATCAGCACACAAACTACACGTCAACATAAAACAACACTCACAGCCCCGATTAACAAGTTCCTCACCAGTATCCCAACAGAACAGACTTCTAAATCTATAACTTCTAAAGTTATCACCATACGCTTTCATGAACACTGACTGCAACTGTAAAACCAGGCTAAAAAATAAGGGCTGCATGATAAATTCTATTTTATTTGGATTCACGGTTTTTGCTTCTCTTTATTAATTAAGCATAATCTGCAACATTTACTGTACCTGCTGGTTATGTATCCTGAGAACATTTCATTTTTGCTTTATCTTGCAACAGGCCTCCACTAGCTTTCATGGTTGCCAGATTTCAAGAGACCAAATCCCCCAATCAAAGCTCCAATGTTTCACTTGATCCTCCCAACCTGGCAACCATGCCCACACATGCTCTCTCTGCACTGAGAAAAAAAACAAACAAACAGCTGATGATCTAAATATACCAGCAAACATTAAAGTTGGAGTTTAGCAATACATGATATTTTACTCAAATGAAAGTGTAATGGTGCCAGTCTGTTTTATCTGACATGGTCGATCAAACCTCAAAAATTACAACCGAGATTCATGTTCAGATTTGTTGTTGGTGAAACATTTTTGACGCACAGAAACTTCTGTGTCACAAAACAAATATATATATATATATATTTTGCTTTAATAGAAAAATCTTACAAAAATAAATTAATATTAGGAATTTCAAAGGTTTAGCTTGTGAAATGCTAAAAAAAATACATAAGATTAATACATAAGAAAATTAGATTAGGTATCAATGCAAGTTGACGTTTTCTTAATGTGTGCTTCTGAGAAAGTGTGGTAATTTCAATAATTGTAAAAACAAATCTATAAAATTACAATAATTGTCATTTTTTTAGCTAAATAATTGTGATTATTAGTTTAACCATCATCATGCAGCCCTATATTTAACTGGAAAGCAAGTCATTATTTCGATGAAAGATCAAGACAACAGATTTTGAAGCGTTTATAAAACCGGGAATGTTTTTATGAATTGAATGAAAGTAAACAGGTCATCTTGACTTTCATAGGACATTTCTTGAGTTTTTACTGTATATGGGGAATCCCAGCGCATCCCATGCAATTTACTGCTAGACATGTAAACAAACGCTTACTGGGTGGATGTTGGATCGGATAAAGACTGCAGTGAAACTAAGTAAGACAGACGTGTGTTTAGTTCTAACTGGAGTTAAGCTGAGCGCAATAAAAGTCATGTGTTGTCAGTCACTAGAACGCGGTGCATCTCGCAGCACATTGCAAAGGGTAGCGTCTGACCACCCCTGGCTCTGAGATACCCTTCTGTGGTTCTGCAAAGGTCAAATTAGCATGGAGCTATGCCTGACTGCATCCCTTTAGAGACTGTCACAGCCCCGACATGTTCAGAACGGAGCTGGTTTAGACCGACCGACTCGCCAGTTACTGTGAAGATTCCCCATCCTCTCCTGCTCTTCCCCTGCGGCCACACTCTTAAAAATAACACTTCCTTATTGGCACTGAAGAACTTTTACTATTCCTCAAACCCTTTCATTGCACTAATGGTTCTTTATAGTAGAAAATTGTTCTTAGGGTTATTTAGATATTCTTATTTTTTTAAATGAGTTTGTTTCTTCATTAGATTTGGATAAATGTAACATTCCTCACTTGCTCACAAAATTCTGAATGTGTGCCGTCTTAATGAGAGTCCAAACAGCTGATAAAAACATCACATTAATCCACAACAATCTAGTCCATCAGTTAACATCTTGAGAAGAGAAGAGCTGTGCTGTTGTAAGAAACAAATCCATGTTTTTATCACCTGTTTAGACTCTCATTCTGACGGCACCCATTCACCGCAGAGCATCTGTTGCTGAGCAAGTGATATAATGCTACATTTCTCCAAATCTGATGAAGAAACAAACTCTTGGATGACCTGGGTTTGAGGACGTTTTAAGCTAATAAGTGAACTATTCCTTTAAAAGGTCTTTGGGAACCCAAAATAGTTCTTTATATGCATGGCTTCAAAAACCTCTTTTTGGAAACATTATTTTTAAAAGTGTGACAAAATCACAAATCCTTGTTTTAGTGATAACCAGGCAATATTACCATTTCTGTTTCTCTTACTGAGACGAGAGAATCATGTGCAGCTGCTGACTGAATCAATTATTCATTAACTTTAAGAGTGTACAAATGTGAGGAGCTCCAGTGTTCTGATTTGTCTTTCTAGTGGAGGATCCGGTCTCAGATTAAAACGTGGTCAAGCATAGAGGTCAGTATTTCCCAGTGGCGCTCCTCTGACTCAACACTCATGAATATTCACTGCCGCAACTACACTAAGAGCCCCGTCCATAAATGACCCACTAACAGCCTGCTTCAGAATATATTATTGATGGCAGCTTCAGTGTTCAAAACAGCCAATATGGATTATTCTAGTTTCATCTGTTTGTGTAGTACAACATAGTACAATTATCTGAATATATAAGACTGCAGTCACTGCTAATGCAATTAAGTCATAGTTTTGATGACAGCAGTCAGTATTTATGTCAATTTCTAAACTGCATCCAGAGTTTCTATTTGCAACATGTTTTTGGCAGCGGTTTTACTCTACAATTAATCACAGACTGCTCACATGCAACATCATGTGAAACATCAGGAGAAATTCAGCAATTACTGTTTTGATTCTAATTGCATTAATGATTCTCTCCATACTTTTGCAAAAGTAATTTTCAGACATGCAATAGAGTGCTGCAGACAATTTTTGCTCTTCTGGTTGCATTGTGGGTTTTTAATTAAATGCTTGAAATAATTCTATAGTTCTATGTTTAACAAAAACTCAAGCTATTTTCACGTTCTGTTCTCAAACATAAAATACATCAGTAATACCCCACTTGATGAAAATGATTCAACAAAATGATTTTTAAGCTTTTGTGTGTGGCGAAAACTTGTCTAGTCAAAGTGTCACAGCGCATATTTTCTGCAATAATACAAAAGCCAAAGGAAAAATCCTATTGGCTGTTTGTTGCAAAAACAAGTCATCCCTAGCTTTACACAGAAGAAGTGTTTTATGTCACTTTTATCGAGTAAAATCAGCAAATATAATCAATTATAATTGTGCAGCACTACATTTCTAGAATAATTCACTTCGTTTTCTACTGCCTAAACAACAGCACTTTAGGATGGTTTTATATTTCAACAAACACCTCCAGGAAATCTTTCTGCATGACTTTTAGCAAATATTCTTAAAAGCAGAGTGCTACTTACCGTCTGGAACCTCGTCCGGCCTCTTGCGCTTCTCGTAAACCACAATGATGACCACGAGGATGATGATCTCGGCCAGGACGCCCAGGAAAGGCCACAGCGGGGCGAGGTGACTCCGCACCCTCAGGATGGTCATGGACTCTTTGGAGCCAATGATGTTGGAGGCATTGCAGACGTACTCGCCCGGATCTGTGCTGATGTCCAGACTGATGATACTCAGTTCTGTGAAATTGTCTTTGTTGATAATAAAGAAGCGGCCGGTGCTGTTGTCAATGTCCTGTTAAGAGACAATCAAGCGACTGTCATGAATTCAACTAAATCAGGATATCATCTTCTGTCTATCAAATCAATTTCAGTGTGAAGTCATATGACGAGGGAGAGTATATGAGGGCTCAATTTTTATTTTTGGGTGAGCTATACCTTTAAATAACATTTTAGGCTAATACTTTTATTCAGCAAGGATGCACTAAATTAATCAAAAGTGAAAGTTAACGACATTTAATTAATACTGAAAAATAAAATGCATCATAGTTAACAAAAATATTCAGCAACACAACTGCTTTCACCATTGATAGTCAGAATATAGATATGTGACTTGCTTACGTACAATGTAAGATCCCCGACCAACTTTCTTGCGCCACATCCACATAGGATGCGGGTATCCCACTGATTTGCAGTACAGTGTTGCATTTTCACCTTCTTTTTTGTTCTCACTTCGTTTGTGGCCGAGGATCTCAGGAGCAGCTGGGCAAAGACATAAAAGTTTACCTGTAATCATGCTTTTACACCATGCATCAGTTTTCCATCTCTCATACATACAAATTAATGTTTTAACTCTATTCAACTCGTGTCACTCACATTAAACACAGCTTCTGATTCGACAAAAATTTGCATTTGCTTGAGAGCAAGACAAGTCATTAGCATACTATT
Source organism: Enteromius unitaeniatus (assembly GCA_032359435.1). Lineage (NCBI taxonomy): Eukaryota > Metazoa > Chordata > Actinopteri > Cypriniformes > Cyprinidae > Enteromius > Enteromius unitaeniatus. The sequence goes on from JAUMHI010000063.1 coordinate 17,489,643, forward strand.
ATTTGGTCTTTTCCTCAAAAACTTGTACTTTTGTTAATGCAAAGGTGCTGCTTTTCCTCAGTATTTTTGAGTTTTAAGCAAAAACTCACTTGATTTTAATACATTAATATATACAGACTTAATAAACAGATTCAAGTAAATATTTATCGGTTTAAGAATGTTTGTACAGGAAAGCATGACCAAAAAAGCTGAAAATGTAAAATAGCATAAAAAAGTCTTTTTTTAAACTATTAAAATGAAGAGCGATGAAATGTGGTGTCAGAAAAATCTACTTAATTAAAAGTTCCGACCCTACTGGCTGTTTATTTTTAAAGCAGTTTTCCTGTTTACTTGATTTCTCAGAAAATTCTGTAATTTCATAGCTCAAATAAATGCATCTTGATTTGAGAACTTTTAGCACTGGTATACATGACAAAAATACTTAGCAATAGCAAAACATCATACAGCATACACATAAAAGCCACAAAACTTATATTTTGAGTTTTTGATGTTAAAAAAAAAAAAAGTACATTTTAATCGTTCTTGCATAACTGTGTATCCCAAGACCACAGATGATTGACATAATGAGATGGTGCAGACTTAATTAAAAGCACCCCCCGCAGGCGCAGTAATTCAGGCTTCCCCTCCGTCATGTGCTGAGTCACCATCATTCCCCTTCACTGGATAATACACAGCTCAATGTCACAAACCCCGCGGCCCAGTAATACTGCATATGATCGTAGCCCCTCTCCGCCTCACTCGTTTTAACACGCTGCACCTTCTGCAGCCGCCGCTAATCTCTGAAATTGCCATAATTCCCTCTGTGCAATTAACCAGGATGAAACGAATCTCGGAGCGTGAACGTGTAGGATGGAGAAGGCGTGGATTGAAACTTGGCTGACATCACCAGCTCTAATTATGGTGCGCACGTGCCTTCTGAGGATAGTGTGTGTGTCATGGGCAGAAAAGCAATGGGGAGCTTAGCTCGGCATTATCCTCACTCACAGTGTCTCTGAGACACAATAAATCGGCCTCCTTCCAACACAACATCATTTCTTATACCGTATGTAATTAACGGAGTATATATTAGAATTTAATTGTAAAAACAGCGTATTTTTAATTAATAATGAATGCATAACTGTTTCTAATGAGCATCAGTTTTAAGGAAGAAAAAAAATTCTAACTAAAACTAAAAAACTACCACTATCCTGACAAATAATTCGTCACACTGCACATGCATGAAATGCGTTAAAATTGACAACAAAAAATAATTAGTAAATAATTAATTAGCAGTTAATGCATTATTTTTGACAGCCCTAATATATATATATATATATATATATATATATATAAAAAGATCAAATATAAATTTGGCAATAAAAATAAATAAATAAAAAGTCTCTGAGCCATTTGTGAGTCTTTCTGATCATAAACAGCTCTTTCTCCCTCCTTTCCACCCCATCGTCTGGCACACTTTCAAATCCTGATCGCCAGCGGAAATGTGTGATCAATGCCGGGCAGAGATCGGTAACAGTGTCGGGATACCGATAGCTCCTCTACGCTGCTATTTGTGGGACTTCTCGTTTGCCATGAAAGGAAAGAGCTTGTGTAACCTAAACCCAAATGCAATCTGCGACAGATGGAATATATACAGCACAATCTAGACAGGAATTCATGCAGGGCCAATGTATGGAGTAAAAGTGACTCACGCACACGACAGATGGCGCACCGACATCCTTCCTTCATAATGCCGTACTAAATATAAACAGACGTCAAGGTACAGGCCGGGGTTTACAGCACCTGACGTGACTTAATATGATTGTGCTACTGTATGGAAGAGCGCTCTGTGATTATTGCACACAAACATCACAGTATATTGCTGTTTAAATAGACTTGGAAGTGCAGAGCTTGAAACATGCATGCGCAGGGCAGATTATGATAGTGGACAGTAAACTCCTGCCATTAGAAACACTGGGAGTGAATCCAGAGCCTTAATCCCAACCCAACCCACCGCGCAAACCTCCATCTGTTGCCTTAGAGTGCAAAACCAGAAAGAGAGAGAGAGAGAGAGAGAAGGTGCCAAAGACTGGAGCGGTTGGGGGTGAACAGACAGAATGCATGATGGGACACATTCAACCTGAACGACTCCCACAGGACGACAGAACCTCACATTCATCTGATATCCAAGACGGGATATTTTTGTCTCATCTCACTGGGCCTCGGGACTTTTTTTTTTAGTATTCGGGTGAATCTCAGATCAGGTGCAGGTCATATTTCAGCACAAAATCAAAGAAACCAACAGCACATATTTTGCTTGAATAAAATGATGCCTGTTTTTAGGACCATTGTATTTGTTCATGATATATTTTAATCTGGATTACCTTAATGCAAATCATCAGATTTTTTCTTTGTGTAAATTATATATATACATTGTATTTATAAAAAGTGTTATACAATACAGTGCTCTCCACTAACATTGGCACCCTTGGTAAATCTGAGCAAAGATGGCTGTGAAAATAAATCTGCATTGTCTATCCTTATGATCTTTAGTTTAAAAAATTTACAAACTTCTAACCTGAATTAAAACATTTGAAATGGGGAGAAAATCTCATTGTGAAAAATGCTTTTCTTGGTTGCCACAATTATTGGCACCTCTAGAATTTTTTATGAGCAAAATATCTCTGAAGTTCAGATTCAGATTCACAATTTTGCGCAATCCAGGGTGATTATGAACATGAAAATATCCAGCCCTGGCTTCCTGTTTCACAGAAACAAATATAGGAGGGAAAACAAAGCCCAAAATCCCTTAATCATCAACACAATGACAAAAACAAATAATATATTTATGATGTGCTGCAAAAGATAATTGAGTTTCAAAATTAGTGAAGTGGCTTTAAGAAAAGAGCTAGAGCAGTGAACATTTCCATTTCCACCATCAGGGAAAGAATTAGGAATTTAAGCTGCCTGGAAAAGGAAGTGTGTCTCTATCCTCCTAATACACGGAGAGGAGTAGAGTTTGAGTGGCTAAAGACTCTTCGAGGACCACAGCTGGAGAACTGTAGAAAATAGTTGAGTCTCAGAAAACCTTTAAAAAAACTGACAAACTGCCTCTACATCAGCACATATTGTTCAGGAGGGTCTAAGAGAAATTCTGCTCACTCATCCAAAAACTCTCTCCAGCATGTTCAGTTGTCAGACAGGACTGGAACTACAAATGGGACTGGCTTCTATGATCAGATGAAACTAAAAAAAAATGTGTTTTTTTTAGCAGAAATCATTTCAAGATGGGTTTTTAAAAATTACTCCAAATTCTATCAAATACCAACAGCTAACAAATCTAAAACTAACTGACTCTTATATCTAGAAATCTTATAACGGGCCATGGTTGGGTCTTCCACTGGAACAGTAATCCAAAACAAACATCAAAATAAACACAAGATTTAGTCACTGAGCAAGCTTTTGCCATGACTGTCCCAGTCCTCTGAGCTGAACCCTGAGTGAGCTGAAGTAAAGAGGAGAAGCAGCATGGAGCTGATGTTCTGAAGGATCTGGAGTGATTCTGGATGAAGGAATGCTCTCTTTTCTCTTATCAGGTGATCTCTAAACTCTTCAGGCATCACAGGAGAAAACTCAGAGCTGTTATCTTAGGGAAAGGACACAGCAATAATTGGGTGCCAATAATTGTGGCTAACATGTATTGGAGAAAAACATTTATTTCATCATGAGTCACCAATAATAGTGGAGGGCACTGTATATTAGTATTTGATGCATATAGTAATTTTTTTGTATATTTACAAAATAATTTATGTATAACAAAAAAATTAATAAACGAAGTACATTAAATAAAATTAAATAAATTAATTATCAATAAAAAAAATTATTAATAGACACATTTTGCCCCAAATTTAATCTTAATGTAGAAAATCCTATATATATAAAATATAATAAATTATATTCATATTATATCTATATATCTAGACATAAACAGACAAAAATATGTTTAATTTAATATTAGTATTTTATTTTAGTATTTGAGCATAAAAAACAGTAACATTAATTATTGTAAATGTACAGTAATAAATGTATTACTGTTATCTGCTTCTAATGAGAATCACCTTTGAGAACACTGGAAAAACAAATTATTAAAAATATTTATTATTTATTAAAAACATATTTTTACTGTAAATACTGATTACGCTGGAAATCCCACTGATATTAGAGTCAATTTATTTTTTTTATTATGTATAGCATAACATAACTACAGTATATTATTTGATGCACTGATAATTAAAAAGCTACTGTATTAAACATTTGAGAATAATCTATTTATAAAATAAATTCCCTTAAATTAATAAATATTTAATTGTTAACATAACTTGTTAACTGTGGTAAAATGTGACCTGGTTTTCATTCTTTGTGAAATGATTAGACATAAAAAAATATTCACCAAAATATTATGCATCACAGAAACATGAAGAAACATTGATTCCTGAATTTAAACATGACTGATGCAAAGAAGCTCATCAGGCGTCTTGTGGCTTCAGTTGTGCATGTAAAGAGATAGAAACAGAACAGGAACAATACGTCAGGAGGGGGGCTGCGCTTCCTCATCGCGTGTTTCTAGCAGCAGAATGGAGCTTGTGGCACATGGGAGCTGAATGCTGTCATCTCACAGACTCGGGCTAGAAAAGCCCGGCCAAAGCGGACAGCGACATCAGCGCGTTATGTAACCAGGCAACGCTTAAAGAGAGCCTTGACATAACGGCCCGGGCATGCTCAGTGCGTCTGACGGCAGTGTCAAAACAAATTGGCTTAACTGCGAGGAACACGCATGCAAGCTCAGACTGTGTCGGGTCTCGGGGGTTTGTGGCTACGCTGCCACTGTTTTAGTGGAGATCACCATCCACTTCATATACATACAAACATTATTTGTGGAGCTCCCACTGTCCAGAAAACAAGCTAATAACCTAGAAAAAATGACCTCGCAATGAGTCAAGGACATGCTTGAATCATACTTCAACACAACAATTATACAGTGCTCTCCACTAATATTGGCACCCTTGGTAAATCTGAGTGAAGGTGGCTGTGAAAATAAATTTGCATTGTTTATCCTTTTGATCTTTCATTCAAAATATTCACAAAATGCTAACCTATCATTGAATTAAAACAACTGAAAATGAGGAGAAAATCTCATTGTGAAATAAATGTTTTTCTAAATGTTGGCCACAATTATTGGCACACAATTATTGCTGTGTCCTTTTCCAACGATAACAGCTCTGAGTTTTCTCCTGTGATGCCTGAAGAGTTTGAAGAACACCCGATAAGAGAAAAGAGAGCATTCCTTCATCCAGAATCACTCCAGATCCTTCAGAACACCAGCTCCATGCTGCTTCTCCTCTTTACTTCAGCTCACTCAGGGTTCAGCTCAGAGGACTGGACCAGCCATGGCAAAAGCTTCATTTTGTGCTCAGTCACTAATTCTTGTGTTTATTTTGATGTTTGTTTTGGATTACTGTTCCAGTGGAAGGCCCGTTATAAGATTTCTAACAGAGTCAGTGAATTATTGATTTTTATCTGTTGGTATTTGATAGAATCCATGATGCCATGTG
>JAUMHI010000063.1:17495330-17539666 GCA_032359435.1 Enteromius unitaeniatus
ATAGAAGCCAGTCCCATTTGTAGTTCCAGTCCTGTCTGACAACTGAACATGCTGGAGAGAGTTTTTGGATGAGTGAGAAGAATTTCTCTTAGACCCTCCTGAACAATATGTGCTGATGTAGAGGCTGTTTTTCAATTTTTCAATATGCAAAATAATTTATTTACACAAAATATTTACAAGTTATTCTATTAAAATATAAAAAATCATGGTATTATTGTTTTTTTACTTAAAATAAATTTGTAACATGCAAAAATGGTATGTTTATTAGCTAGATACAAATCTATGCTTAATTAAAATGAATCTAAATTTAAAAATATATGTTTATATCTAGTATTTTGTTATTGTAAGAAATATGTAATTACATTTATTAAATATATTTTGTAAAGCATATTTAAATAAAAATAAATGTAAAAAATGTAATTAAAATAGTATAAAACTAAATAAATAAATTCTATTTTTGCAATATTAAATAATTTTTACTAATTTGTCAGGTAATAATTACATTTTTTTATTATGGAATTTATTACATTTTTATTACATTTCTTTACTGTAATTTCAGAAATAAACTAAATCAAATACATTAATAATTTAATGTATAATTAAATAAATTGCAAATAAATTGTAATATGCAAAAATATTATATATTTGTCATCTACTAATTTAAAATGTGTATTTATATAAGCTAAAATCTTAGTATAACTGTTTTTAAATATTAGAAATGATTGTATTACAGTAATTAGGATCTAATGAGAAACAGAATAACGTAAAAAAAAAAAAACAGTCAAAGATTGTCGTTCCTCCAATTTCTTTTCCTTCCTCTTTTTCATTTAGCGTCTGAAATCTCCAAGTCGCAGCACGTTGGAGTGGTTATAAAGTCCAGGCTGGATGTTTGGCCTGATTATGAGTGACAGCAGCTATCCGGGTGTCACTACGCCACCCGCCGCGCGGACAAACGCTAACGAGACTTCGGGACGTGACTGTCTGGATTCATTCCAGCAGAACTGCTGCTCTACACTGACTTTATTTTGAGGTGAAGAGAGGCTAATTACACTCCAAACAATACCTAATTATAACAAGGTCTCTACTGGACGGCAACAGCGTTTGGATGGTGTTAACAGTATGTTAATGAGTTTCGTGAAAAGGTTTCTTACCTTTGACCTCTATGGAAGCGTTGGCATTGGGAGCAGACTTAAAGGTGTATACGCACATGTATTCACCAGAATCATCTGTCCTCGGTTTACTTAACCTACAAAGCAAAGAAACGCAAATCACTGCCAGCTCCAAACTAGAACATCTTCACAAAACGGTTTCCCACTTCTTAAAGGAACAGTTCACCAAAAACTGAAAATGCCTTGTTTGCTCCCCCTCACGTCACGGCAAACCTATACGCTGTTATAGTTATTCAACAGAACAATTCATTTTCTCTCATATAAACTTATATTGCTTGCACAATATTTCAAGTCTCCTGAAGCCATACAGCATCTTTGTGTGAGGAGCATTTATGCATCTGGCAGATCATTTTACATTGCTTTCAAAGTTTAAAAGCGACTTAAATAACATGACTGATGCAACTTAAATAAAATAAAAATGCAACTTATTTCACATTTTATTTTTTTGCACTTCTCACATTTTTTTATTCCAGAATTGCTTGATAATAAATTCAGAATTCTGACATGCTTTCTCATATTTTGGTGCAGTTATCTTGCAAATCTTAATTTTATTCACATAAAAGGGTATAAAAGGATCTCGCCGACTTCAGAGGGCTTAAAATATATTTAAAATACATACGTCTTAATACTTCTTTTACACATGAATGCATAAATAAATATGTCTTTGAGTTTAACAAATGTTTTTACTATAAATCTGTGAAACCTGTGAAGCAAGGAGCAAATGAAAAATGAGGTTTGGAATGACATGAAAGCATATTTGTGTGAGCCTTTGCTTTAAGAGCTGATATTAATCACTGAGAAAATACTATATTATTAATCATCGGACAGAAAAGCTATTATGACAAGATTTTGAGAAAGCAATTTTCAGGTGGCGGGCTGGAAGTTGATTGCACAGTGCTAGAGCTGCCGGCGCAGTGCTGTCTGTTCTGAGCGCTGGCGTCTCTGTGGAGTCTGTGACATGCAGTCTGACAGCAGATCGCCCAGCGCCACATCACTCTCGGACGGATGACCAGACTTTCTGAAAGCTCTGGTGGGGGGGTTTCTTACTAAAGAAATTTGTGCTTGAACATCCTGATCGTCCTCAAAGATTGCTGCGATTGCTACACTAAAATCCTCATCTCAGAAGACCTCCATTTTCCAGACTTCACACGTACTTGAAATACAGTTTAAAATAAAGCCTCTTCTGAAATTGCAATGATACTGGAGTGAAAGGTTGCATTTCACCCCAAAGTCGAAGAAATAAACAGACACTGAGAAATCAGATTCTCAAATCTAAATAATTAAACGTGTAGATGATGTTTTGAGTAAATGTAATTGGAGTCTGCAGCATGAATATATTTTATAGTTTTTCATGGAATGATTATGGAATATAATTATATATTATGAAATTAAACAATGCAATTAAACACAATAGATAAAAAGTAGTGATTTTTGGAATTTTGAATGATCTAAAAGCTGAATACATTGTACATAAATTCAGTTCTTAGCAATGCATTGTACTAATTAAAAATTACGCTTTGATATATTTGCAGTAAGAAATGTACTAAATATGTTCTTTACGTAAAAGCCTAATGATTTTTGGCATAAAAGAAAAAAAGGATCATTTTGACCCAAACAATGCATTGTTGACTACTGCAACAAATATACCTGTGCTGCCTTATGACTGCTTTTGTGCTCCAGGACCACATTTAATATTTTTGAGAAATCATCAGAATAAGAATAATGGGAATAACTCAGTTAGGTAACAGACAAAAAAGTAACATTTTAAAAACATTAATGCATTAAAAATGTACATTTGTTTGCAAAGTCACAATATTTCACAAAATGTCTTTTGCTTTCTATTTGATTTCAGGGTGAAATATGACACATTTTGATGAGATTCATCCACCTGTCAGCCAGACTAAGCAGTGCGGTGCAGATTAACAGGCCTGGAATACAGAATACATATATTAAAGATTTATTTGCAGCGCTGCCTGCTGAGCTTTCAGGCTTTCTTAATCTATCAACATGGTTCCTGTACGTTTTTTTACAATGTGAGGGAAATGATTAACCTGTGGTGGCAGACCGCATGTCACAGAGAAAAAACTAAAATAATGATGTACCATCAATGATAGGAACCAATAAACCCAAAGCTTGCTTCACATTGAAATCTCACTTGTACTCGGTGTGTTTGTCCTTCGTCTTTGTTTTGGGAATCTCCTGTCCATTCTTCATCCAGAAGGTCTCCCAGTGGGTGCTGTGTGAGTTAGTGAGGTTACACTGAAGGATGATGGGCAACTCCTGCCCGCTTTTAGGCTGCAAAATCTCCTGATCGGAAGCATTGATTCGTGGCTCTGAAACGAAGACAAAGCCCTGGACAATTAGTGAATAAAACTTTACGAGCTTCATGGACATTTGTTTCCATCAGACCTTCGTCAATGTGTTCCTGTGTAGGGAACATATAAAAAAAATTATGTTTTCACATACATACATACAGGTTATGATGTTTAAATGCAAGTAATTTAGTTTTGGGCTATAGCTATAGGGAGTTTAACATGTGCCATTTATAAATTATCCTCATGCTTAAAAGGAATTCACCCAAAGATAAAGATCCTGTCATCATTTATTCACCTTCATGTCATTTCAAAGCTTTCTTTCTGAAGAGCATTTGAATTTGAAGAGCAAGCAGCGACCAAAAAGCATTAAAGTCCACCAAAATTATGTATGTAAAGCTACAGCACGTAAGAACAGTCATGGACTAGAAAAGCTTGGACAGCCGTCTTTAAATCAATTTGTTTTCCACAGAAGCCATTTGAGCTTTGAAAAGACACATACAATGACGATTTTTCATTTTTGGGTGAACTATCCCTTTAAGAGCACCTCCATACTTGCCTGAAATGGGACAAAAATGGCTTGCAATTTCTTCTATTCTATACACATATCATAAAATAGACTTTGCACCTGCAGACAATCAAGAATCAAAATTGAACATGCAGTTTTGTTCGGAACATAATATTAGCCTCATCAATTGTACACGAATATACTTTTACAGCAAAACCATCCATCATCCGCAGTTTCCATTAAATCCAGTTCAACTTGGATCATTTTATGTGTAAACTACAGAGTTTCTATTAACAGTTGCGTTTCTTTTCAGCTTGTTTTCTCTTGGCCAAAATGTATAATTTGTAATATAAAATTGAGATTTATCCAGTAGCAACGTTTTACCGTTTCAATAATTTAAGGTTGTTCAAAATAAAATGAAAAAACTGTCTACATGTTCTACATGTCCTTATTTATGAGGCTTTTAGCTCTCAATAACACACACAAAAAACTAATTAATATTATTTATGTAATTAAATTATATCGTGCCATTTGAATTAACATTAACATAACTATTTGCATCAATTTTATTTGATTTAAATAATTATATATGCAAATAGCATCCATAAAAAGCTGATCATTGTGAAAAAAAATAAAAATTATTTACAAATATGAACATGGTTAAATATGACTAGCTGTGGAACAACTAATATTAACTTAGTCAAAATTAATTTAAGTCAAATTGAATTTATTGATTAATATATGAAGTTTGTTATTGTGCATTTAATTAGTACTACTTCAGAAATCTGACCTGTTTATGATTCAACTGTGTAATCCGAATGGATTTTATACGCAATTCAAATTCTTAAATTTGTCTCAAATATGTTTTTTTCTGCATTTAGCACATTTTAGAAAGTACGGCAAGTCTGCATGTTGTTTCTGGGACTGTTCCGACCTCAAATAACAAAACATCACTACTTTTTAATCCTCATTTAATAAGGTTACAGACGTTAATTACTGAACGAGTGTCCAGGTGTGAATCTCTACCATAGCAACTGCAGCACCCAGTTGGAAAAAGCAGGGCGAAGCATAATCACCCTGTGATTGGCTTGTACAGTAAACCTCCAGATATTATTCCCGCTCCGCTGGGAGGGGCTCGGGATCATCCTCCAATTAGCATTCTTTACACCTTCTCCTGCAGTTTGGTTTAGCCGAGAGGAACGTTACTGCTAGTACTCTCTCTCATATCCCCTACTCTCACCTACCCACATCCTGCTGGAGGTCATCTGGAGGTCACCTGCTAAGAGGAGAGAGTTTAATGGTCAATCAAATTGGTCCTGATAACAATTATCAGTCACCGATGAGGAGCTTTGGCAAGGACAGCTGTGAAGAGAGGTTTGGGGTAAAAATATAAATATTAGTGATGCACTGATACTAAATTTCTCTGCCAGTAACAAGAGCCGATTATTCAGTATGACATCTGGTGATATCAATATTCCATTCTTAAAGGAACAGTCCACCCAAAAAGTACAATTCTTTTCATCATTTACTCACCCTCATGTTGTGCAGACCTGCATGAATGTTTTTCTTCTTCTGAAAATATTTTGAAGAATTAAGTTTGCTGGTAGCCATTGACTTCCATTGAATACTTTAAGTTAATGGCTACCATGAGCTGTTTGGTAATCAACAGAAGAAAGACGTTCATACAGATTTGGAAAAAGTGAGTACATGATGAAACACCTTTCATTTTAGGGTGGATTCATTTTGGTACATTATTTTAAGCCTTAAAAGTTAAAATTAACAGCAGAGCTCAAACTATTACATCCAAATGCTATTTTTCATCAGATATAGTCAGTGTTGAATGAAATGCATTACTAATTAATTAGTGTAAGTATTTACTTTTCTCTAGAAAAAGTAATTAATTGCTCTTAATTCTTCTGTAATTCCATTCCAGTTACTTCTTATGTAATTGCAGATTATAGAACAATTCTGTATAATATTTTACATATAATATTAAAATGTATTCTTCTCTTTTTAAATACTTTGTTCAGTTAAATAATTTATACAATCTTATATTATTTTCTTGAAAAAATGTATGAGTAATGCAATACTTTTTGGAGAGAGTAATTAGTACAGTAATCTAATTACACTGTGGAAGATCTAATTATTAGCTAGTAATTACTTACCCAACACTGAATAATAATTTACCACCATAATAAAGCTGAAATGTTTGTACTGTACTTAACTGCACAAAGTAGTTTTCATAAAAGCTAGTCGTCATGATAGTATTTATTGCTAATTATATAAATAAATCTCTCATCTAAGATTTTATAGCTCATTAACCAACTGTGAATGCTGGATATCTCTCCTGTAACTAATGCACTGTATCATTCATAAGCAAATTTACTGACATCTTTCCATGGTTGAAACTCTGACTCAGTGATTACATTAGACCTGATTCGTCTCAGTAAGCTGTACTGTATCTTTTAACACTTTCTGATGCTCACGCATGCTAATTTCATGCTATAACTAGTAGTAAAGTAAAATAGACTCCTAAATTGTTTTTGTGATCAAATGGAAACAATTTGAAAGCTGAAACTCCGCTGTTTTTGAACAAATAATTGCCGATATATCGGTGCATCCGTAATAAATATTAAAACAAGCTTTGCAGGTTTGGGAGGTTTTCGCTACATTCTACAGCCTCTGCACATGAGAAGCTTGACAAGACCACTGTCGATCTGGACACAGCCCTGTTGACAAACTATACGCTTTGCCATGTATAGCCTGTTATATGCATGTGATTATGCCGTATCACATGTATATAATATGACAACACTGACTCTCAGTAATGACAAAATATGATATCATACAGAAGGATGTTTGTCTCAATTTAGCAAGCCCTTAATGGACAGTAATCCTTGAGTTACAGTTAAGCACACGCAAATGAATCAGACCTGACTGATTGGCTTTATGTTTAGGGATCAGAGCCGGAGGAATATCATGTCATTACTGAATCATGGGCAAACAGTAAATGCAAAGAAGGCGAGGTCATTCTCCAGTTGCAGACGCAAATGCGTCAGTTTTATGTCAGAAGATTATGATTTTTTTGAGATATTGTGATAAGGAATTGCCCATATAACTAAAATGACCTCTTTTCCTTGTGTCTTCTTCCAGGTCCCATCCACCCTTTTCCAAGGACAAAATGCACAGACTTTTGCACAGGGCACACAATGTTGGGCTTTGAAGTAAATAAAACAAACCACGCAACGCGGAAATGAAAAAACAAAAAAACAAAAACCAAACAGGCAAAAGATTCCAGAGTAAATCATGTCCATATGAAATGAAAATAAAGAACCCAAGCAACACAGAAACAGCCAGCATGGACGACATGTAGGGTGAGGGAGGAAGGAGTGAGGAGGAGGAGGAGAGGCAGACAGAGAGCAGGGATTTGTCTGGGTTTGTGGTCATCCACAACAAGAGGCTCAAGGGCATTAGGAGAGAACAGGGGCTGAATGACTATTGAATTCAGAGGGAATCCTCAAAGTCTGCCTGAAGGAAAGGGGGACATTTGGACACACCAAGGTCAAGCCATAATAAAAATACAAGAGGAATCAATACAATGCTGTCCCAATTGCAAAAATAAAAAATAAATAAATAGTCAACTAAAATGTACATACTAAGGGGGTAGGGCTGGGCTGCATGAACAATTGTTTTTTTAATAGCAAAAAAGTATTTTTGCTGCATATTTATTCCTTATGTATTGCATAATCATGTGGTAATATCTATTTTGGTGCTTCATCTGGTTTGATTTTGTTTCTACATCGATGCAAGCCATAATATCAGATTATATTCATATCAAACCAGTACGTAAGTATCATGAAATGTGCTCTAAATGAGAGAAGATGTGCAACATTTGAAATCATAAAAATGCACCGGGGTTGTCCAAAATTCACAATTCTTTGATTGCTACGGTTATTCATTTCGATTCATGCGTGTGAATTTGAATTGAACTGACCCCAGCATTCCAGAATTTGAATTGGAATGACAAGAAGAGGATTTTACATAATTGCAATTTAAAGAGATGCGAGAAATAACCTCAAACCTCAAGACTTTTTTTGAACCCAGATACAAAAAAATGTCCCCAGTGAAACCCATTTAAACTGCAATATATAATAGGCTTGTTTTTATTCTGTTGACAAGGCTATGGTAATATGTATATATATGCAACAGTTGCATTATCCAGAGAAACTGGCATTTAAGAGGTTCAAATCCTGAAAATGAATACATTTGTAGTAATCTTTAGTAGGACTGATATTTGTAACAAATTGAATGGGATTTTAAGAATTTTCTTAATTTCTTATTAAGAATTTCTTCTTAATTATGCACAACCCTGATACACACAAACACACGTGATACACATCGGCTGTATTCAGTATCATTATACAGCAGAAGCATGCAGAATGCTAAATCAGAATGCCGCCCAGCCCTAGTGTGTATCTGTCTGTGCACGGGGGACGCATCTAGCTACTACAGTACATAGAACACTCACTCTGCAGCACGGATATGGTGGCTTGTGTTCGGATCCAGGTGATGGCCGGGTTTTGGCGAAGGTCGTTGCGGCGCGGGTCGTTGCTGGCCCGGCACTCGTAGATCCCGGCATCCTCCAGCGTGAGGCGGGAGATTGCCAGCACGCTCACACCGTTGGCTCCATATGCCGTGTTGATGGACACCCGTCGCTTGCGGGCGCCGTCCCACAGCTGCTTGAAGGAGTCCGCTCGGTTAATATCGGCATACCACCACTGGATCTCTGGCACGGGGTTACCCACCACGTCGCAGTACAGCTCAAAGGCGTCTCCTGTGAGCTTTATCTCTGACATTGGCGACTTCACAAACCCAGCTGGAGAGGAAGAGGAGCGAAGGGAAACGGGGAGAAAAGGGGTGAGCGAGAGTGTCACATAAAAGAAGAATGATCCCAATCCAAATCAAGAAATGAGTGGAAAATAGTAGAAGAAAGAATAAAAGAGCATTGGTGAGAAACAGGTTAATGGATCCTTGGATGCTCTCATGTGATATAACATTACAGTATGGCTTAAAACGACTATAAGAAACATTTGGCCATTATTTACACTTCCTTATGCCCAAACAGGTCTGACGGCAGAACTTTCTTTCCCTTCTACACATACATTTACTTCTAATGCTCGAACCATCTCAATACAATCTTGGATAAATCATACACAGAGAAAAACATTTTCACACAAAGCAGTATATAATGCCTGGAAGGATGCTGCATTATGCTTCACATTGGCAGGATAATTTAGTGATGCTCAAGGAAACAGCGAGTCTCCCTTTAGCAGGTCTTCAACAGCATTTTTCACTGTCTCTTTGTTTGGTAAAAAAAATAAAAAATACAGCATAGATAAATGTTTCACTTTAAGGCCATGCTTCATGTTTTGCCTGATAAAATAGTTTTCTGGCAGCACTGAAATGAAATAATAATAAAAGCAATAATAATAATTGTTATTATTGTAATCATAATCATCTTGCACAGTATTCTGCCTTTATCAATATAGTTTCCATTCTTAAAAAATCCTTAAATACAGGAAATATATTTTCTGGCAGAACTGCAAAACAATAATAATAATAATAATAATAATAATACCTTAAATCAATTTACTTGAGAAGCTGAATTAAAAAAACTGATTGGATAATTAGAATGTGTAGAATAAATGATTAAATAAATTTTTATTACAATTTTTAATAATAATAATAATAACAACAACATCATCATCTTTATCAACCAGTATTTTTGTCTTTACCAGTATTCTTTCACATTAAAAATATCTAAAAACCCTTCAAAACAATGATTTTAAATGGTTCTGAAAACGAAATGCTTTTACTTCAAGCTAATCTTTCGTGTAAAAGTAATAATAATTTTGCTCAAGCAGTGTTTACCAGTGTTTTCATCTACAAATCCATAAAAATAGGAATTAACTTGAAATTGTGTAAAATAATAATTGCTAGCTTTCTTGCTTTGAGGATACATACAGTATATCTGGAATGAAGTTTCTGAAATAGCATTTTTTTTTTTTTAACTCATTTTTAAATTGCATAAACCATGAAACAATAAAAAAACATTTTGTCAGTGAGCTGGGAAAATAATCTTAAATTCAAGACATATTATCTTAAGAAAGTCTCATTTCAAACAAATTTTGCTTCTATGATAAATGCATCTTATACACATATTTCTTTTTTAACCAGAAAACAAGACAAAATGATTATTTTATTTATTTATTTGCAGTGAGCGCTGAAATTCTGTGCGCTTAAGAAAAGGTATTTTGCAAAGATCCAGATGGCAATGCCATCAGCACATCCCTATTTATCCCAGAAAACAGTGAGATACGAAAGGATGATGCCCTTCGAGATGAAGTTATTATTGTAACGGATTACCAGGCCTGTAAATGAAATGATTCATGAAGGTTTGCAGCACCACGGCGAGAGACAGAGCCCACGGAAAGGTGAATTTCATGGGCGTAGAGAAAAGAAATATGCTTGCATCTCACATCAGATCTACTCGTGACTCGATTCCTGTCGACCCCTGAAGGTTTTACACCGTTCCTGTTTATCGTGCCACTATCAGCTTGTCACATGCATCCGTGAGATGTCAGAGCTGACTAATGCACAGGTGGCGTCAGCTGCAAACATGTAACCTTAGTCACACACAGTCTGGAGGAGATTCACTTGCATCCCTACACACTATAATCTTCGGATGAACAGCTACACGAAAACAAGCACATGTGATGATTCCCCTCAAATTCTTATTCAGAAGTCAAGAGTATCGTGCATTTAAATGAATCCGAATAGGCTCTTTTTCTCAGGAGAAACATTAGAGAAGCAGGAGGCTTCAGTAAGATAAAGAACAGTGTATTACTGTCTAGGAGAATCAACGACAGATCTCATTCGTGATGGCTCTTTCCTCTGGGTGCAAGTATGAAATACCACATTGACATGATGACGGTGCTTATAGTTTCTAAACTGCAGTTGGGTTTAACCTTGGTGCGTGGTGAATGACGCCAGGCTAGGCTTGCCTCCAAGTACTAGCGACTCTCTCAAGATGGGGACTCAATCATCCCAGAGCGCCGTGAGCTCACGATGTGTCTCATTTTCAGATCTACAGTAGAGTCGCATGTGGACCGAGCTGGAACTCGCAGCCAAATATCAATAAAACGTGTCAAAACGTGTTAGGGCTGGGTGATTTATCTGATATCCGCGATGTAATGTAATATACGCTATCAGAAACTAATGCTTTCGTTCAGTAAGGACGCATTAAATTGATCAAAAGCGACAGTAGAGGCATTTACAATGTTACGGACGATTTCCATTTCAAATGAATAATTCTATTCATCAAAGAATGCGGAATAAATTAAATACATCATGGGTTCCACAAAGATATTAATCAGCACAACTGTTTTCAACATTGATAATAATCAGACAAGTTAAATCAGCATATTAGAATGATTTCTGAGGGATCATGTGACACTGAAGACTGGAGTAATGATGCTGAAAAAAATCAGCTTTGATCACAGAAATAAGATTTTACAACATATTAACATAAACACTTAATTAATTACATACTATATAATCATTTTCGATCAAATTAATACAGCCTTATAAGCAGTTCTTTCCAAAAAAAAATATATTTTCATCACACACACACTCAAAAACATGATTCTAGCTGTTTCCTCAGTTTACTTAAATAAAATAAGCTAAACCAACACAAATCTTTAGTTTTTTTACACAGTTGTCATTTGCACTCAATTTTACTATGATAAATGAAATCACATTTGTAATAAATTGAGTTAACTTATACCATTTGTGTTGGGCACAAATAATTTATGTTGCACTGATTGATATCTAGTTAGATAGATATCAGTGGATATCTAGTTCCCAGCATGCTTTGCATATGGATAGATCATGAGAATAAATGTTGAAATTAAATGCTGTTTTTAGTGAAAGGAAAGACCTTTTATAGTTTGTTGTTCACTTATACTTGACATTTAAAAGAATTTATGTTTATGTTGATTTTTGAGGTTGCCATTATGGTGAAGTGTAGACCTTGTTGTTAGGCCATGGTTACATGATCTGTGTGCTAATGTGTTAACGCCGCTGATGAGAACATTTTTGCTTGAACGTTACATGTGTGCTGCAGTATTAGGTCAAGTGTGGTCAAGTATTAGGATGTCAATTATATTCCTCTATGTTAAAAAAAAATAGATCAGACGAGTATGCAACTTAAATTCTCCAATGATCTCATTGGATTCGCAGGATTTTTTGTCTTCAGTACAATTAACTTACTTTAAATTCAAATAATGTGTGCCATAATTTTATTGAGTTAGATCAACAAGCGTGTATCTGAAGGTGTATTTGGAAAGCAATTTCCTCATTTTACACTCAAGAAACTGGCCAAGGAAACATTTTGGCAGGTCATTCAAGGTGGTGGTTTTGTCATATAATCTGAGGATGACAAATGAACCGGCGCTCAGAGGATGCCTAAGCTGTCTTTTAATCATCATTCCTATACACAAATACAAGATGGATCAAGCTCGGCATGTTCGC
The DNA here is from genome assembly GCA_032359435.1 of Enteromius unitaeniatus. Classification (NCBI taxonomy): domain Eukaryota; kingdom Metazoa; phylum Chordata; class Actinopteri; order Cypriniformes; family Cyprinidae; genus Enteromius; species Enteromius unitaeniatus. The sequence continues at coordinate 17,507,912 of JAUMHI010000063.1, forward strand.
TTGTCTTCGTTCACTACTAAAAGACAGAAGTGTGCCGACATGCTTCACTAGCGTTTAGAATTCATGCATCTAGAAATGCAAGGTCAACATGTAATCAAATAAGACTCTCAATGCATGTTCCTGGTCTTATTGAGAATGACTTGAGATTGATTTCAATGAGCATGTTCATGTGTTCAGAAACACCAGAGAGACTGTGAAGGAAGCCGGTGTGTGTGTGTGTGCGTGAGGAGTGAGCTATGAAAAGACACAATTTTCACTTAGTTGAATTCCCTGCCTGAGGCACGATCATGTGAACCATAATTATATTCTCTCGGAATAAAGACATCCGTGTCTGAAGTTTTTAGCCACCCTAACGAACAGATTGGGCTTTCACACCTTCTCTACTGGAGCGTGATTCTCCGCAAGATTTTCTGAGAACAGAAACATCTGGATGCTGCATACAGCGGTGCATAATGACACACATTCATTGAGGCTTTTCAATCAAATTAATTTGCGCCCAGGATGCTACTTCTGCATGTTCGTGTGCTTCAAGATCATGCAATTAGATTTAAAGGATGAAATGTAAAATGAAAATATGCTCACAATTTACTCACCCTCAGGCCATCCAAGAGTTTGTTTTGATCATATTTGGAGAAATGTAGCATTGCATGACTTTCTAACCAGTGCAGTAAATGGGTGCCGTCAGAATGAGTCCAAACAGCTGATAAAAACATTACATTAAATCCACATCACTCCAGTCCATCAATTAACATCTTGAGAAGACAAGTTGTGTATTTGCAAGAAACAAATCCATCACTGCGATGTTTTTATCTGTATAGCTACATATAATAATAATCCACCCACATATTGTTTTGGCTTGACCAGCTTGTTCACTAAAGGAAACATTATTGTGGATTATAGACTCTTTTTTGTGCAAAAATGTTGTGGATTATTGAAATGTTTTTATCAGCTGTTTGGACTCTCATTCTGATGGCACCCATTCACTGCAGAGCATCCAATGAGCAATGAGCAATTGATGTAATGCTAGTTTTCTCCAAATCTAATGAAGAAACCTGAGGGTGAGCACATTTCAAGCATATTTCCAGTTTTGGGTAAAATATTGCTGTAAAGATGATACATTTTCTATAAACCGCTCAATTTTGCAACGCTGCTAACTCTAAAATCATTACATGATATTCTCAGGTGACCTGCTACAATAGGTGCTTTTATTAACAGCAACCCGTTGCCAACTTAAAAAAGGCGTTTAACAGTGGGATCTGGCAGCTTGAGTGTGTTAACGGGAGCACTTGAGTTTTTCACCTCTCCGGTGGGAATTACGGCTCCCTTGAGGACAATAAAACACCACGCAGACCCAAAAACACAAGCTACCGCTGCCATATTTCCACACACGAGTGTTGAGTAGGTGGAATGGGTCACGAGTGTCTGCCTGTCAATCTGTCTACCAAAATAAACAATAATCAGTGATCCTGTGGAGCATTCATATCATGATTTGAGTGTCACGATGCAATGCATGTCGAATCTCTTTCTCTTCCATGAAAGGCTGTGATTTCTTCATCTTCTTTCTAATAACATCACCCGTAAATTGCATATGGAGTATCTAACACAGGTGCTAAGAATGAGTCATTTTTTCCGTGATAGAAACTCTTAACGGTTTGCACAGGTGTTACATGAATTCTTGGTAAATCTCAACCAGCGTTCTGAGTTAATGCCCTGCCATCTCAATACAGACCACTGTATATATGCACCAAATAATGGCTAAAGGTGAGTTTCTTACAATGAGATCTACAGCATATATATATATATATATATATATATATATATATATAAAATAATTTATTTTTTAATCATAATATTTTGATAAATGTCTTTTATTAAACACACACACAAACATATGTAAGTTTAATATTTTTATCATAATGTCTGGATAAATGTTTATTTTTTATTAAACACACACACACACACACAATTTATATAAATATATATATAGTTTATTTCCAAAAGTAGATACCTTAGTTTTTTTACACTTCAACTTTTTTTGATGTTTTTATTGCTAGTTAGCTGTATTTGTTATTGTTTAACCTAAACAACTGAACTACAGTTTGATTGAAATTAATTGGAACACAATAAATTACATTTTGGAATATTTGATTATATATATATATATATATAAATTCATTACTTAGCCATTTTATTTTCTTAATACATTTTTTATAACAATATTATAATAATATTTTTTCCTTGTAATTTTTATATAATGCTATTTATAATGTATAATGCTATTTCAATATTATAATATTATGTGTAAGCACAATTGTGTCACATGCACAAATGGTCATAATCATAATTATTCCAGTAGAAATATTAAACATTTCTAAATCAAAATACATGTGTAATGACAAAAAGCCTTATGTTCTGAGAAACTAATCATAGTTATGTGGGTTCATAAGGGAAATAAGAATTGAGTTTATTTTTCTGATGCTCGTGACAGATTCTTTTGACTCGTTTTACAAATAAACAATTTGTTTTGATGAAACTTCAAGACTTTGTATCTTTTTACCCTATGTTTTGCATTCATCAACATAATATTGATATGAATAATATATCTACAATTTCTTTGAAGTTCCCTCCATTTCTAACAGTCCTCACTAGCTCATTTGAAATGGTTCCGCAGCGTGACAAATGAATTAAAAGTACAAATATTTCAATTAATGTGAGGTCAGAAAATCCACACGTGTAATAATTGCAAGAAGAATGATCAAAATGCTGTTTAAATAGTTTTAGATAAAGTATAGCATGTCTCACCACAGGACACGTCAAACTAGCCATGAACCAAAGATGTGAGCATATCTGCCTTAAATAGGATTAATAATGTAATTACAATCTCAAACGCTGCAGCTCGCAACTTGAATTCGACCAAAAAATAATATTCTGTCACCGTTCCCTAAAAGGAGACGTTCAGCAGAATGTTCATACTGCTCAAAACCAAACAATCGTATCATAAAAGCAGCTTGAAAGCTCTCATTATGCATTTCAGCAAAGAACAAAAGTCATAAAGGTGAGAAAACGATGACAGAATCATTATTTGCGACTCTTGAAAGCACCTTCAATCTCATGGCTGTCGGCCACGGATGTCACAGTAACTCGTGAGCTATTTATACTCAGAAGAGTGCCTTTATACCGTGAATTGTTCATGAGGCCAGATTAGACATGGTTCATAGACATATTCACGCTGCACGCCACAATGAATACTGGCTTTCCATCAGACTGAGATTACAGTGTGGTTTTCTGCTTCTATTACAGACGCCGCTGACCGAATGACAAACACAAACCGTCCTATAAAGGCCCAGTCCATTAAGAGTTACTGGATTCCCTCCCGCAAAAATAACTACAAAGCCACAGTTCTGCCCTCCTCATGTCTGTTCTAATAATAGAAGCATGCAGCAGAATGAAGCGAAGCCATTTACAGTCGTGCAGATATCTGTTGCTGCTCTTATGAGTGAAGCACACAGTCGGTAATTGCTGGGGGCTTTATATGTGCAAGCTACACACTGTTTACATCTTCATTTCTGCAATCAGATGAATTCATTAATAGTAAGACGAGCTGCAGGTAACGTAGCGTGTGAAGGGGAGGAGGCAGATCGCTGCACAGCTGCTGTGTGCAGATGTAAGAACTGTTGGGATTCAGATCCAATAAACGAAGCTGGAGCGATGCTTTTCTGTGCCACTGGCGTCACGAATTTATCTCAAAAATAACGCAATGATAAAAACAGGTTACTACCGCCCCAAACTCACACCATTGACGTGTCAGGCTGGCCTTGATACTCAACAAACAGATAAGACTTTTCTTTATGACCCTGAGTATCAGTGATTATATATATATATATATATATATATATATATACACACATATACATATACATATACATACATATACATATACATATGTTTTGGGACATTTTGTGCATATATCAATGCTGCCAAAACAATTAATCGTGATTAATCGCATTCAAAAATAAAGTATTTCCATGTATATATTTATATTCATATAACTGATATTATTTAAAAATGTATAAACTTACACAGTAGACACGCATGTAAACAAAAACTTTGGATGTGATTAACTGCAATTAATTGTTTGACAGCAACAGTAAAATATATATTAATTTATTGCTTAGCACCTTATTTTAGTACTATTTTAATCATTTTATTTTTATTTATAAATGCAGTAATATTGCTTTGGGAATATTTAATGTAAACACAATCATGCCAAGAAAGTGCTTTAAAATATCATTATTTTAAAATATCTTTAACAATCATGCATTTTTATTTTTTATTTAATTTCTTTCTTGCTTTCCAATACAAATATGTATTGTTGCTTTTTTTTTTTAAATCAGGATGCTTTTACTTGAGATGCATAAGAAATAACATAAGATTGTTTTCTTATTAAATCAAGATAAAAAAAAGAAGAAAAAGAGCAAAATCTGCCACTGCATTCAGAACCGTTTTCTTTTTAAATGTATTTTCTCACCTCATTTTGTATCGTTGATTTGGATGAATTCATCAAAGATTAGACTTTATATCTTGTCAATTTGACACATTTATGCATCTGACAAACATTTTTATGCAAAATGACTTGCACTGCGTGTTATCACTTCAGTCTGAACTCATGACCTTGACAGTATCATTATTGCAATGCCCTACTCTAGATTAATGTATCGGAAATTAAATTGCATTTAACCCCTTGTCTAATGTACAAGTCCAGTCAAACACTGTCTGATTCAGACTGCATACAAAAATGACTGGCTGACAATGCCAGTTCAAATCTGACTGAATTTTCTTAAAAACGGATCGCTTTACAGTTTGCTCGGCTTGTCTCTTCCTTATAAGTTGGCATTTCTTGGCTAAAAGTCTCTGATAAAACTACAATGCCTGGGTATTGATAACTAACCATCTCTACTTCACATGAGGTGCTTGTTCCTCTGAGCTTCTGAATTGTTGCGAATTCGTCTCAGGAAACACTGAATTATTCTAGGCATATTTTAATATTAAGATTCGAATATAAAGTCTTAAGTGGGCCGCAGCGGAGTTATCTCTGAGAAAGCAGCCAGTCGAGCTTGTGGTGCCTACAGAGGGGCTGGAATCTGTTCGGCTAGGCTTTAACAAACAATAGCTGGATTATCCAGGAGAGCCACTGACCTTATGTCTGGACAAATCAAAGCAGACCTTCACACACACACACACACGCACTCAATACTGTACAACACAATGAAACTTAGAAAAACACACTCTGTGCCTGCTATAAGTGCAGAGCATGTTTACTCCTCTTTACCAAGCACTTTAAAAAGGTCTCTCTATCTAGAAATGATTACCCATATCTCCATTTGCATATTTACAGTAAGTATATAGAGTCTAAATAAAAATTATCCAATTTTTTAAATAATATAAAAAGTATTTTAATATCAATAAAATGTTCTTTTAAGGGTCACAACTACATATAACAAATTTTATGTAGATATTTGTATAGGTCTAAATTTAATATATAGAGCAGCAATATTTTAGTATAATATTTCATTATATTTTTTGCTAATATGTTGAATAATTTTTTATTTTAATTTTAGTAAAAGTTGTTGCATTATTGTATATTCCTACTCTACTTTTTATTTATACACACACACATATTTGCTGTTATTACATTTTGGAAGCTGACATTTATAATGTTTTATTTCAGTTCACTCTTTTTATTTCAAATGGCCAAAATTATTTTAATGGTTAAATTTTAGTTCCAGTTTTAGTTATATAAGAACCCTTAGATTATTACTGGTCACACCGTGAGGCTTTTAAAATATTAATCTGTTAGTTTTATCAGCCAGACGTTTCAGGAAATGTCGTTATTTTGCAATAGTTGGTGCAGAAACTACTAACTACCAGCCCATCTCTTTCTACCAGCCATTCAGTCACACGAACGTTCTCAGGATCAAATAAAACTTTCATAAGCCCATGAAATACATTTCTAGTCGACTACACATTTCACAGTCAGACAGATCTGGCGTCTGACTTCTGTCCAGATCACGTTTAATGTTTACATTCGCCAGATGCTTTTGCTGCTGCACAAAAACAGCCTTTCTGACACGAAACTGGCCGAAGCACCGCTGTTGTTTTTCTTTCCCCTTTCCTTTTTTTTTGGATCCTGAAGAGGGAATACCCTGGCCTTGTTTGTCTGCAGGTGATGTATCTGCCCTCTCCTGGTCACAGCTGTGACACTCCAGCATGTAAAGTCAGAGACATGCCTTCAGGGACACACACTCATTATTTACTGCTCGCAAAGACTCTGCTTTCCATTTCTAAAGCAGATGCACTTACGTACAATTCCTGCTGCGTTCTAGTTCAGCCTAAAACCTGATTCTATATCCGACCCTGGAGTCATGTTTAGCACAGATATATTTGTAGCAGTAGCCAACAATACATCACATGGGTCAAAATAATCAAAAGATGGTATAAAGTACATGTAAATTTATCTCACCTTATTTTTTAATTAGCAATATGCATTGCCAATCGAACAAGTTTAAAAGTGATTTTTAGTTTTGCCCATCTCATCCAAATACTGTCCTAACAAACCATGCATCAATGAAAAGCTTTTTTATTCATGCACATAAATCTCAATTACAATAAATGATCGACTGCTTTTGTGGTCCAGGGTCACGTATTGGTAACTTTGAACATCAGGACATTACATAATGTTTAGGTTTCTCCTCAGTCATGAGATCTCCTCGTCGCAGGTGCGAAGATGTGAATGTCAGAAGGGTGAGCGTAAACAACACGAAGAATTACTCTGGAGAATAGCGCGAGCCGGAGGAAAACACTCATCACGCATCAGGCATAAACTAACAAAACGAGCCCTGATTTCATGCAAACATTGCGTAAATCTCCTCTCCAGCCTTTCCGCTCCACAAACCATCCTGACTGTAATGCAGCGGGGTGTCTGTCATCATAAAGATGGCATCGACCTCTAAAGCAGATTACACACAGATCCCAGACGAGCGCCTTCTTACCGTTCTGAGATGATGCGCATGGGAGCATCGCGAGGAGCAGCGCGAGCATCCCGGTGTAGGACAGCATCCTGCGGGAGGATGGAGAGCAGGTGATGGACTTCAGACGCAGAGGATGGCGGAGGAGCAGCGCGGACAGACGGCTAGAAACGCGACAGGCGCTGCGCGGCGGCTCTGCTGCATGGAGGACGGATGAGGATGAGGATGGTGCTGAGGCTGACCGGAGCTCAGGGATGCAGATGCTGGAGAGGAGGATGATGAGGAGGGTGATGGGCCATCGGAGTGTCCGTCATCGCGGAGAACCTTCAGCTGTCAGTGCGCGCACCCCACGGCTCATTCGCGCGCATCATCAGCTGTGGGCGCGCAGCGCGCTCTCGGGGGGGCCCTAAAGAGAGTCAGGTCTGCGCATCAACCGCGCAGGAGACTCAATAAAAGTAATAAAAGCGTATTTGCAGCGCGTTTATATTGGGATGCCACTCTCTATGCTAATTCTATTTCGTCTTATTAAAGAAAACACGACCCTGTAAGAGTCGCACTCTGTTTGGTTGTTTTCTAGAAAAAGGAGCGTCGGTCCTGCGCAGCGGCGCAACATCACGCCACAGTAAAACAAAAACATTATCAGCGGGTTTATATCGAGATGCAGAACTCTGCTTTTTATGTATTTGGGGGGGGGTTTGTATTAAAATCCAGGAATCTTTAAAACGTGCACTCTGTTTCCTAACTAAAAAAATGTATTTGCCATATATTAATTTGGGAGTTTATAGTCAAATTGGGTATTTTGTCATACATGCAGATATTTTTGAAGCAAAATGACTTGTACAAAAATTCAAATACATTTTTATTCTATAAATGACTCTTATCAGTGTCGTTGGTTTTGTGTTACCCAGCAATTATTGCAAAATATGATATTTGAATTTTAGTTTAAAGGATGCTCACGACTTTAGAAAGATTCTGATGACAGTGTGTTGAGAGATTTTCCCTTCACTTTACTCAATCACCTCAATGAAAGAAACATTTCAGTTTTTTTAATTTGAGTTTATAGTCAAATTGGGTATTTTTTCATACATACAGATATTTTTAAAGCAAAATGTCTTTTTTTTTTTTTTTTTTTAGTAGAAACATGTTGAATTTTGAAAAATCACTAAAAGTCACCAAAATATGCAATTAGTAATACTACAAAATGCAGTAGTAACCTACTACTAATATCCATTATGGTTTTATAACTTAAGAACGTAATAGGACTTGTAATGAACACATTTTAAAGACAATGCAACTTTTAAAACGTATTAAAAAAAAATTGCATCAAGATGACTTGGTTTTGTGTTACCCAGCAATTATTGCAAAATATGATATTTGAATTTTAATTTAAAGGACAGAATTTACAAATGCATAAGATCATGTATTTAAGAAAGCAATGTAAATGGTTAAGAAGTTTGAAACTAAGAGAAGCACTGTATAAAAACCTTTACTGAGACATAGCGTCTGTGACAACTAACCCCAATATCCTTATATCATGAATGATTATCATATTCATGTACAATGCTTTGACATGCTATTTCAAATTGTACATGTTAATGGCAGTGAGCGCAGTAATATCACCGTTTGTTTGTTTTGTTCTTTTATGGCTCCACAGGATATTTATCTCATCTCGTGCACTAGAGATCTTCTCCAAGAAAGTGCATGTTATCCACACAGTGGGCTTGTCATTAACACACAGTCAGTCAGGATTAACAGACATGAGCACAGTCATGACCTCTGTGTGCTCCCCTCACATTCACACAGCGCCACCTGCTGGATCAAGCAACACATACAGTACGTTACTGCACATACATTATTTCTTACCTCCTCTTTAACTATACGTTTGAAGAAAAAGTGGGGAAATTATGATATCAAACACATGTGACCCTGGACAAAACTGAGATTTATGCATCATCTGAATTAATAAGCTTTCCATTGATGTAGGATAGGACAATATTTGTTTGAGATGCAATGCCAGGGTGCAAAATAAATAAATAAATAAATAAATACTGAAGATAGAAAAAAAAAAGTCTTATCCAACGTTATCCAAATTAAGTCCTTAGCAATGCATATTAATAACCAAACATTATTATAGTAGGAAGAATTATAGTAGGGAATTCACAAAATATCTTTTTACCTAATTATTTTTTTGGCATAATACAATCATTTTGACCCAAACAATGTGTTAGCTACTTCTACAAATACAATATGCTATTTATGACTGCTTTTGAGCTCTAAGCTCACGCATTTTAGGATCTGCCTTTGATTATTAAATGTTCTATTTATTTTGAAAAAAAAACCCAAATAATAATATATGCAATACAAGTGAAAAGTTATGAAATTGTTCCTCATTATTTACAGATTAAAAGTCATTCGAATGCAAGCACACTTTCTTCTTGTTTAATGATTTAAGCAGAAAGTTTTAAGGTCATAGGGAGTATTAACTAAGTCTGTTTTGCTAAGTAAGAATTATTTGCTGTTTATTATTGTTCATGGTCCTCTAATATTATTCAATATGACATAAAATATGTTTGATATGACATCAAATACGTGTTTTATGATTAATTTTTTTATTATCAGGTTGATTAATTGTTACAATTAATTACAATTAATATCTTAAAAATAAAAAATAACGTGCCTAATCTTCATTATTTTTAAAGATTTTTTTAATCAATACTAAAGGAGGAACAGACATCCACTACCATCCAAATTTATATATATATATATATAAAAAAGAATCTCATACATAGACAACTGATTTGTCTCCTAAACTCATTTCAGACAGCTTCAGGTTTTTAGTTTAGAGATATTAGATGCAAGGTTTTAGGGTCACGATGAACACGTTCTGTCTAAAAATTGTCCGCTCGTGCTTGCATGTCTAATGATGGTTTAAAAAAAAAAGCTCCCAGGAGTAAAGGCCACCAGAAACAATGCTCACGACTTCTGATGACACAGTGTGTTGAGATCTGCAGTCATGTCGATTTTCCCTTCACTTTACTCAAGCACCTCAATGAAAAAAAACATTTAAATCGGAAGCCACACCCACAACCCGCCGCGAGCCAATGGAGCGTAAAGGTCAGGAGGGAGGGGGGGGGGACTTGCCCCGGGATCAATTCGTCTCGCATCAGTGACCTTCTGCAAATGTGTGGGAGGAATTTGGCCAGCTCTCCTCTGACTTTCAGGTGTTGTTAGTATGGGAAGTCGACAACAATGGCTCACAAGACTGAAGAATGAGCTGAGCAACAGTCCTCTGGTGTCCAACGTGGCCTTCGGCTTCATCCTGATGGGACTGGAGAAGCTGGTGGAGCTGGAGTTTGAGTGTCCGTGCAATCCGGCCTGGAATGGGTTGTTTTCCTCCGCGTTCTTCATCATTCCCGCCGTCATGGCCTTCGCACTCATGATGATCATTCAGGGATGCAGGTGTGACGCCTGGTGCAGGAGGACCATATCCCTGTCCAGCTTCGTTCCCGCTGTGGTCTGGCTGATCCTGCTCTTCCTGGACGGTCAGTATTTCGCCTGCGCGATGACAGACTGGCACGGCCGGTTCGTGATCGTGGACAAAGCCGCTCCGCAGAAATGGTGTGAGCCCATTCAGGAGGAGAGCGTCACTCCTCAGGAACTCATGCTGCGCTCACAGCGACTGTTTGTGGAGTCTCAGGTGAGATCCGCCGCTCTTTTCGTGTCCTTGCAAATCTCTACGAACATTGCAGATGAAGCCATGCAATTTTTTTAGAACTTCACAGATACAGGGACACATTTTTGGAATTCTGAGAACATGCATAGAACTTTGATGCGCACGTGACCCTGGAGCACAAAACCACTCATAAGGATCAATTTTTTTCAAGTCACCTGAAAGCGCATATATATAAGCTTTCTATTTGGCTGAGATACTGCTATTAAAAAATCTGAAAATTAAAGAGGAAAAAAAAAAATCTAAATACTGAAAATTGCCTTTAAAGTTGTTCAAATGAAGTAATATGCCTTGCTAAGATAAATCAAGTTACGTTTTTATATATTTACAGTACCAAATATCTTTATAGAACATGATATTTACTTAATATCCTAATGATTTCTGTAATACAAGAAAAAAAATCTATAATTTTGTGCCACAAAATGCATGCCTAAAAATAGAACTGTGCTAATTATGACTGATTCTGAGTGTAGGGTTACTCGATTTTTAGGTCATTTCATTACATATACTTCTTCTGTAACCCAGTAATTAATTTTTGTCCATAAAAGTCAATGTACGTGTTTTGTTAATGTGTCTTTGACCATTTCATGTGGGAATACCTGGTTATTATAGTAAAGGAAAACTAAAACCAAAATCATAAGGATTTAAAAAATATATATTTTTATAATATTAAAGCTAGTTTGCAAGGCAACATTTTTCATTTTAATCTAGTTTAACTTGATTTGCTAATGTAATTAATCGTTTTTTTAATTAAAATTTTATTAGACATATTAAAAAATTGTCATAATCATAATGCATTGAGACATTATGCAATCATTTGCTTTAAATGTATTCAAAAACATGTATTACAGTGCACAAAAAATATACAATTTATATAATGCATTATTTTTATAGGTGACAATAAAGGAAAGTTTTGTTTGATTCTTCTATTAAATAATTAGTTGCATGTTACCCATCACAGACATGCACTGTTTATCTGTCGTTTACAGGTGATCGGCATAGTGCTGCTCATTTTTATCTGTTTCGGACTGGTCGTGTATGTGATCAGAGAAAGCTGCAAGCAGGAGCTGGAAACTCAAGATGCCAATGTGGCAGAGATGACGCTCTACAGCTCCAGCTGATAGACACCCTTCCTCATCCCACTGCTGAAAACACTCTTTACAGTACAGTGTGCATGCATCACTGCAGTGACGAACACACGCTTACAGGGACAGTTACCCCAAAAAAGGAGATTCAGTCATCATTTACTCACCCTTGTGTTTTTTCCAGACGTCTATGATCTTCTTTCTTTTTTGGAGGAAAGAATCACCAATTCTGAAGCCGGTGCTGGTCGCTCTTTTCACTGCAACTGAATGAACGTGATAATGAGTGATTCATTCATGAATCAGATCTGATCACAAACATTAACAGAAGGGGGAAATTGTCAGTGAGTGATGATTTCAGTCTATTCCTCAAACAAAGTTTGGACAGCTTTTTTAAAATTAAAAACAAATGCAATTTTAAAGCTTGAAATCTTCCATTCAGTGTAACTGAAAATAGTCAGAAATAGTCATACAGCTTTAGATCAACAAGGTTCAACTCTATTGACAGAATTTGTGATCAATTAACAGTCATTTGAGTCATTTTATGCAGATAAAATCTGTAAAGCTATATAAAACATTTCAATTTCTCTCATGACCATATAAAGTCAGCAAATGCTACAACTCATCCTTTCCTTTTTTCATAAATAAAATAAAATAATATAGCCTAGACATTTTACTGCAATAATAAAAATAAATTATATATAAAAAAAAAAAAATCACATTTTCAAATATATAAAAATAATGAACCATACTGTAAAGATTCTATATTCTAAACATTTTAAAAATAAATTTATATACTAAAATGTTTTTAATTAAAATTTAAATTAAAAGTAAAATATATGTAAAAAATAAATGTTATGGAGCAACCTAAAATTAATTTGGCTCATTATATTTATATATAAAACATGAAAAAAAATGCTAAATTGTACCTTTAAAAGGTGGTCCTAATGCAATTTTTGCGTATTTTATTCTGCATGTAATAGCACTGTAATGTAAAGTGTTACTCGATGAATGACAGGTTCTATTAGTAAGGACTGATGATTATCACCATGACTAATGGTCCTTTCCCCTTAAATTACTTTCATGAACGGACATTTACGCTCAGCCATCACTGTCTAATTGAAGTTCAAACTGAACAACATGGAGTGAAACACAAACAGCAGCTGACAGCGTGTTGTGATTGACTGACATGACTATTGCTGTTATTAAGTGCCCGTTTTACAACTGCCTTACAACAACGCATTTTAGGAAGTAGTAACTTGAAAACGGGTAATTTTACAGTTATAACTCACACACCAGCACAACAAAACTGTTGCAATGTAGTTTGTTTAAGGATTCCGGAAAGAAATGTAAAAGATGCCAACATAGCAATACAATTATGAATATTGAAGTTCATTTTCTAAGCAAGCTTGTTTCCACCATGACATTTAAATTTTTTTTTTTAAATGTAATGACATTTAAACATTTTTTTAAATGTAATTGTAAATTACTTCTTAACCATCTTTTTTCTAAGCAAAGTCAGAATTCTGAGTCCAAATCGAGTAATTCTGCCTTCTCAGAACTGAGACGAAACAATACATTTTAATTGTAAGGGGAAATAAGTCTGAATTGTGAGATATAAACTTCAAAAAAGAATGCAAGATGAAAACTTGAATAGTGACCCAAAAAATCTGAATTATGAGATATTAATAAAACAAATCTGAATAGAGATAACCTTAAAAGTTGGGTACAAAATAACAACAACTGCAAGATATAAACTTGCAATTATCTTTTAGATATAGACTAAATTCTGACTTATTTCCTCGTCATTCAGAGATTTGTTTTGTTTAATCCCATGGCAGAAATAGGCTTCCACAATTTTCAGCTCAGCTCACCCATCATGCATTTATAACCACCATCAATATAATAGGCTCCCTCAAAGTGTTTGATTTATGAGATAAAAAAACATTGCGAGATAACCTTAAGAATTGGGTAAAAAAAAAAAACAACAACTGCAAGATATAAACTCAGAATTCTGAGGGAAAAGTCTAAATTGCAAGATATAAACTCAAAATAAAGAAAATAAAATGCTGGATGGATACTTGTATAGTCTGAATTACAAGATACTAAAACAAATCTGAATTGAGAATAACCTTAAAAAAATGGGTAGAAAAACAAAACAATTGCAAGATGTAAATTCAGAATTCAGAAAGGGGAAAAAAAGTCAACATTTTGTGAGATATAACCTTAATTGCAAGAAAGAGTTGTGCAGTGTGACATTGAAAAAACGTGGCTCATTCTTCTCAGAAAAATAAGTCTGAATTTTGAAATACATTTAGAATTGCTAGGGGAAATAAACTCAGAATTAAGAAAAAGAAAGCAAGATGGAAACTTGAATATTGAAAATATTGAATAATATTGAAAAAAGTCTGAATTATGAGATACTAATTAAAACAAATCTGAATTGTGAGATAACCTTAAAAGTTAGGCTTCCACAATTTTCAGCTCAGATCACCCATCATGCATTTATAACCACCATCAATATAAGAAGTGTTTGTTTTACTATCTTTCTGAATGGGACTGGACAGAAGAACTCTTTGTATGCTCTTTTATTTTTATACTACACAGTATCTGAGCGATTTCCTGTATTTGAATTTTACACTATACTCAGTGTATAAGTCTGTAGGCATTATCTTTTGTATCAGGAGTGTTAAAAAATAAAAATGCTGCGCTTTCTCATGTGCAAAACTACTATTTCTTAATTGACTGTCAACCAGACTTATGTTACATTTTAAAGCTCTGTTATCTATGAAATCAGCTGTAATTGCTTTGAAGACATGGTGCGGTGATTAAACGCTGTTAGACATTAAAGCTCTTTGTGTCATTACAGACAGTAACCGCAGCATAAGTAGGTTGAGTGTCACCTCTATTAAACCAGAGTCCCGCAGGTCACTGTAATACATCAGTATAATTACAGACGGGACAAAACCGCTCTAATGATGTGCTAATGGTTTCTGGAAGGGATAATACTGGGAAGAAATGATTTCAATCTTAAAGTCAACATAAAATTAAATGGAATATATTTGCTTTCTTAATACCTATCGGTGGTGTTAATGTGAATGGTTCATCAGGGCATGTTATTCTGAAGAAATGCTCTGATTTCAGGCAGCGAGGGCTGCTAATGTTTAAATACCAACAGCCAATAATGCATTCTCCCATTCGGATCTTTTATTCTGGTATTTTGTTTCTACCAGAAGTATGTTATGATACACACACGCACATTAAATGGTATTATTTTTACTTTAAGATTTAACATTTAATCCAAATTTACATGGAAATATAGTTTTCGCTCATCATCAGTAAAAAAAGGCTACACACAAAGTTTTGATCATGTGCGTCTCATCAGTAAAGCATGGTCTGTAATCAGTAGTAAATCACCACAGCATTTAAAACCGGAGCAACAATATAATCATGAGATTTTGAAATCGAAGCAATTGTCTTGCTATAATGATAATGATGCTGCTCCATCTAAAAACATCTGGAAATAATCACATATAATAACATGTTTTACTCCCAAAGCAATACATGAAGTGTTTGAAATCATCCTTCTGTGAGATCATGGCTTCTTACACACAATAAGGCACACAACATATTTCATAGTATTCTATGCAGTGATAAAGGCTACGTCGATTAGAAAATAAGGTACAAAAGCTGTCACTGGGGATGTACCTTTTCGAAAGGTACACTTTTGTCCCGATTCGGTTCAAACATCTACATTTTAAAGGAATAGTTCACCCAAAATGAAAATTCAGTCATCATTTACAAGTAGTTCAAAACCTGTATGAATTTCTTTGTTCTGTTGAACACAAAGGAAGTTGTTTAGAAGTCACCTTTCATATTATGGAAATCAATGGTGACCCAAAGCAGCCTGGTTACAAATTTTCTTCTAAATTTTTGGGTGAACTATTCCTTTAAAGTATACAGTACATATTTGAACTTAATAGGGTGTTGTTTTACACGAGGAATTTTAATTTCATGAATTAAAGCAGGCATCCAATGTTCCCTTTAATCTTGTTTTG
Organism: Enteromius unitaeniatus; assembly: GCA_032359435.1. Lineage (NCBI taxonomy): Eukaryota > Metazoa > Chordata > Actinopteri > Cypriniformes > Cyprinidae > Enteromius > Enteromius unitaeniatus. The sequence continues at coordinate 17,523,807 of JAUMHI010000063.1, forward strand.
CCCGTTTCCTCTTTGCCCATAATCTACAACATAAACATTGGATCACTTTAAAGATGATATGAACTACAAAAGCCACAATCACCACTAAAAATGCTAAAACATCAAAACTGTGGTACGAATACCAGGGCATTTTATAAGAGTCAGTGCGCAGGTGAGCAGCTCCTCTGTGTCTCATGACAAACTCAATCCAGAAGAGGGCGATCTCTAGCGGCTTTATTGGCGTGTCTCTATGCAGACTGGACAGTTTCTGCATGTTCCTTCGGTAGGACGGCTCTGTGAGCACTTCTTGTAAGGCATCTTTAAATATACGTCTATCTATGTTGGCAATGTCCAGAACTTTAGCCACACCTTTGTGTTTCATTTTTGAAAGGTTATCATCCTGATCGAAAACAAGCGGCAATCCGACTATGGGGACGCCGTGATAAATGGCTTCAAAAATACCGTTATTTCCTCCATGAGACACAAAAACCTTGGTTTTTGCGTGTCCTAAGAGGTCATTCTGCGGTAACCAGTTCACCAGTAGTGTGTTCTCGCCCAGATTCAACGGCTGCGCTCCTGTGTATCGCCAAATAACCTTTTGAGGAAGCTGAGCGAACGCAGCTGCTATTTCATCAGCTATGTCAAGAGGAAGTTGGCCAACTAATGTTCCTAGAGACATAATAACCACACCGTGCTCTCCAGAGCTTTGCACAAAGTCCTCCAGATCTCTCGGGAGCGGATTTGCAGGTTTGCATTGGAAACCGCCGACGTAAATGATGTTCGGCATAGTTGGGCGTGGAAATTCAAAAACGAAATCCACATTCATGAGCCAAATATCAGCTGCTTGGAATAATTCGAAATAGTGCAAATCAGGACCAAAATATCGGTCGCACAAAGCACTGTAATGAGGACCAACGATGCTCTTGTAAAGGTAAAGCCGAATGGTGGAAAACAACACATTATACGTTCGCTGAAGAAAAGTCATGTTGTCAGTCAACTGAGAAAGCGGGAAGGGAACATAAGATAGAGGAGACGGTGCTATCGCAAAATGCGCTTCTCCGTGTATGGTAAACCGGGCGCTAAAAACGAGAGGTAAATTCAGATAGTGTGCGAGAACAACACCTCCTCCGTTTACTGGATCGGTCAACATCAAGTCAAAGTTGGCCTGTTTGATTTGTTCCAGCAGCTTAGGATCTTTCTCGATAATGTAGATCACCATTTCGCAAATCTTTTCATGCATTTCAGAAAATTTATTCTTAAGTTCCATGTCCAATTTGAATCTGGTCAAAACGGATTGCTGCTGCCGTCGGATCTCGAGTTGTCTAGAAACAAAACTTTTGTAAAACTCGTCGCCTCCACCCAGTAAAATCGGCATGGTCATGGAGACGTAGTGTTGAGATGCTTCTGAGATGTACCAGCTGTCGAGGGCCCGTATCACCGTGATCTGATGGCCCCTGGAGTGAAGCTCCTTAATCAAGATGTTCATGGTAACCCAGTGACTGCCTTCATGAGGAAACACCAGGATTTTCCCACAATGCACTGGGAGGGTCAGAGTTAGAATGATGCTCGAGACAATTAAGGTAAAATCCATCCTTAGGAGGAGCACAAACATCTGTCTGAAAGACATAAACAAACAACTGATGATGTTCGTCATTTATCAGACAAGTTTTACTCTGAAATGTAATTCTGTGGGAGTCGTGTGTTTAAATAGCTTCGAACAGTAACATGTTGTTGCCAGGTTACTATAATAGTCACACAAGCTAACTGGTTCAAATTGTAGATTAAAATTTAAGAAAAAAGGAACCAACAGCACCACAATAGGTTTGTTCAAATATTGGCTCACATAAATTTGTAGCGCTGTATGACTTGTGGTCTATGCATTGTAATTTTTTCCCAGAAAAACAGCTGATAAAATGCTCTGCAATGTCACAGTTCACTCACATTTACACACGATAATATCAAAACCAATTTCATTCATTCTTATGGGACCTTCTGTAAAGATGGCCTGTGTTAGAAACAATAACAGTTATTGCATGCAATAATTTCCAAGCCCATTTAAATCCAAGATGAATAGCACAATTAATACAGTTTTAATAAAAATCTACTTTTTCTTCCTTTACAAAACAATTGATCTATTTGACACTCAAGCCTGTTTTTCTACGCCTGGTAAATTGTCGATGTGTTTCTGCATGAAAAAGAAAGGGGGCAAAAAAAAGTCTGTGTTCAGACATGCATTTCTTGCACAACCTTCTTAACACTTCTTAATGCTGTATGGTATTGCAATTCTACAGGGTTTTATGTGGTTGCGAAGAGCTTTTTGGAACAATATATTATCTTTAATAACTTATATTTCTGATCTTGCTGTAAACCATTCAGCATCACACATTATTTTAAAGAAAAACTAAATCAGCCTCTAAAATGCATTTTTTACTATCTTAACTATTACGCATCATTTTATAAAGCTAAAATGGGTCCAAATGCTGTTTCATGCTGATTTTAAGAGAAACGCATCTGCTAAAAGTCCTTTCAATTTACTCCAGCAGCAAGCTCAAGACATCTAGAGATGATTGCCATGTATTTCAGGGGCCATTATTTTTTATTCTTTGTACTGATAGTTAATATGTTCACATATGTTAAAGCAAAATAATATGAGATTTTTGTGTACATTGGCCACCTCATATCACAAGCACAGTACAGTAGAAACAGACACCACTTCCTGGCTGTGAGGCACATTTTGACCAAAAGAAGTAAAAATCTCTCTAAAGAATCTTCTTACTCTACAATGTCTGCTTGAATCTGCCACAAGATATTCTCCAGACTGCATGAACACCTGCTGGTATTAAAATGATGCACCATATTAAAAATGGGACATGGAAACTCAAAGATCAGCACCCTGGAGTCACATTTTACCCTGAATTATCTTTACACCTCCTCCAGTACAAACCTTCCCATGACGTGCTGCAAAACTAAACAAGATGTTCCTAAAAGTGAACCTTTGTCAGGCTAAATGCGTCACTTGTTTTATATCTGTCATCAGCGTACAATCATTAAACACTTCGATCAGTCAAGTGCTCTACACAAAAAAATCAAATATAGAGTGTTAATATCTGCATAGGTTGCTTATTAACACAACATATAGATATAAAATAATATATTGTTGTATTTGACAACACTGTGAACACACCTGACTTCCAAAAAAATTACCAGGATAATTAAGTATATATACACCATCAATAAAATAAATAAATCTACAAACAAACTTAAAATCTTTTTCCAGAGTTGTGCCAAATTTCAACTCCCTAAATTAGGATACAATAAAGAGTCATTCATAACTTAAACATTAAACTGTTTGTTACTTTAAAGCTAACCTTCATCTGGGACATCACCAGGATATGTGAATATTTTATCTGTTAATTGGGTAGAAAAAAAGCTGTTGCTATCAATCTGCTGAGTCAGTGTAATGGGGAAGGGATAGATAGGACGATTAATTAAGGTTTGCAAAGAAATGTTGTGCTCTGCTGTAAAAGTGTTTTTTAAATACAAAAATACAGTAGTTTGTTTTGATACATGGTGTGGCTGCTGGATTTGGGATTTTATTAGGAGACACTTAAAATTACAGTTACTGGTATTTTATTGTAAAATAATTTTTTTGCCGAGTCCTGGCTAAAATGATATCGCTATAAATGATAAAATTTTTATTTTGAACGTTATAAGGCGTCACGTATAGTTAATATCTCTTGCAAAAAGCATGGTAGTGCAAACAGGTATTTCAATTTATTTTATTAATCTTTTGTCAAATAGAAATAGCGAAAATGCATGTTCTTAAGAAATTCAACAATTGATGTTTATACGCATGATGCATAAAATCAAATGAATATTAATTTAATTCGCCCATACCAATATCAACAAATGACGCCATGTTCACGCGGAGGGCAGATGAAATCTTGCACAACACACGGAAACAAAGCCTTTTCCCTTTCACTGTCCCCATAAGTCTTTGTTTTTTGTAGGGAAAACAGCCGAACAGAGCTGAAGACAACATTAAAAATGTCAATCCAGCCAAACAAACAACGGCTGAAACCCATTTGTCGAGGCTGATAAACATGGAAGCGCATTTCAGATGACACGATAAACAACGTTTAAAACTAAACGTGTTCACCCCTGTTTGTGTGTTGCAAAATGCAATATGCAATAATGCAATAACCTGTTATAATTTCCTATAAATGTTACATAAATGAACTTACCAGCTGTACAGTGGCAACAGTGTAGCGATGAGCTCGTGAGACGCCACGCTTCTCTGTTTGGGTGAGCGGAGGCAGAGCTCATGAATATTAATTAGACTTCGTTCATGATGATTGGACACTGTCTTTGAACGTCAATACAGGCGTCATTATTATTCATAAGCAATATATTTAAAAGATAAGATATACCTTTATTAGTCCCACAAGTGTTAAATTTGTTTTGGCACGGCAGCAGGAGGACAGTACAGAGTTACAAATTAAGAAGCAACAGAATAAAGTAAAATAAATAAAAGCATAAATGCATTCTATACAATACAATCAGGACAAGGAATATGGACATCTGTGTAGTAAAAAACATTTACATAAATATATATTTAGACACAGTTGGCTAAGTAGTATGTTTGTACACAATGAGTATATGTATACCTAGAGCGAATGACAGGCATTTACAATAATATTACAAGAGTTTTAAAAGTTTTCAATTGCACTATGCCCAGTTATGGTGGTTCCCAAGACGTCCCACCATAGTATTGCATATGACTAGAGATATTGCACATCAGTAAAAGTTTAAAACTTTCCGTCATAGCTACAAAACTATGGTGTGTTTGTCCGTTTGTGCGTTTGTTATATTAATCAAGTCAGTTCACTTTAACTTATGCAGCGCTTCACACAATAAAGATTGATTGTATTGAGTAATGTTTCAGTAATGCAAACAAAAAAAATTATTGCTGGCTGCTACAAATATATCCATGCTACTTAGGACTGGTTTTGTGGTCGAGGGTCACATTTGGTTCTTCAAACAAATTTGCAGATTTGATTAAAATATCTGGATTAGTTGTCTTATGCTTGTGTTCCCAGAAAAGTGTGATGTATATAATGAGATAATAGCCTAATCAAAAACAGAAACCTGACGAAAAACATTACATATTTTTCAAACTTTATAGGAAAATAGCCATGCAAACAAAAATGCATACATTTTAATAGAAAAATATTGATAACCACGATTCCCATTTATTTATATATTCACAATTTTAAAACTTTTTGTACAGGCTTTGCATTTTTATCTCAATGTACCAATTAATTTAATTTTATATTCATTTGAAGCAGGGTCAAGGTCAAGATCAAGGCACTACCAGCTGTTATTACTCAAATTAATGCACTGCTCAGATCAACTGTATGTGTATAAAACTTCAATGCAATTAATAAAATAATTATTTAATCACTAATAAAGAGTTCAATGAGTAAAACTAGCTGTGTCTATATTATAGACTGTTATTTTCAAATTAATTTTTAAATTATTATTATTTTCAGTTATTTTCCCTGGACCAGTCTTTCAGAGTCACAGGGCTCAAGTCTTCTTTAGTTAAGTCGCAAGTAATGTGACTCGATTCCATACCGCTGCATATTATTGTAGTAAACATGAATGAACAGCTGTTAGGAGATGATGAGGCAAAGCAAAGCAAGTTTATTTATATAGCAAATTTCATACACAATGGTACCTCAAAGTGCAATAATCATAAACATAAACACAACAGTTAAAACAAGGAATGAAAAATATTTAACATTAATTAAAACATGATAGTAGGCCTACATAAAGTTCGGACATGGCAAATGCACAGCTAAACAGATGAGTATTGAGTCTGGATTTGAAGAATGTTTTAACACATCTGATCTCATGATATGAGTTTTCTCAACACATTTGATTGGTAATGTTTATTTACTCAAATGAAGTTCTGGTAGGTGTGTGAGACAGGGGCTTGATGACTTGATCAAGATTCCTGATTTGTTAAAAATCACCAACACTAAACAGATCAAATGAAAACAAACAAACACAGCGTCAAAGCATGTTCATATCATTAATATAGTTAAAAAGAATGTTTAACGTGGATAAACCAAACAGACACTCAACTCACATGTCTGATATGAAATATGATTCATTTTAAACCATTTTAAACTGCTGTTCTGATGGAATGGGATTGTTTTGAGTGTTGTACTGTACCTTGTGTTTTAAGAAGCACTTCTTGTGTCAGTCTTCAGGTTGTGTCAGTCTTCTGTTCTCTAATTTGAGGTTTTGTATTTTTTCTTCCAGATCTTGAATTTGTTCTCTGTGTTCTTCTATTATATCTTCCAGATGTTGAGCTTCCTGGACATGGTTTTGACGCATCTCCAGATTGGCTGGAAACTCATCACAGAATCTTTGCAGATTACCACCCCGATTACCAGAGAGATTCACCGCATGTCGAATGGGCTGGTCAGCAGCATGCTTGAAAGTCCACTGAGCAGAGATTCCTTTATATTCATTTTTAAGTTTTCTTATCCACCAGACGTCATCCGAGGGTCTGAAGAGCAGAACGCACAGATCTTCTTGTCTGTATATTCTGAAGAGAACATCCTGATTCTGGTTCAGCATCTTCTTTCTGTGTGCCTTTTTTTGTTTCTCAGTCATGTTTTTAACATTCAGTCCTTCATACATATCTCTGATGGCTTCCATTTCTACTTCACCCTTAGGAAATCTTCTGTATCTGGTTCAAGATACTTTTGCAATCGTGTAAGCCAAAAGCAGGAATATGTTCAGCCACTGCATACTTGCCAAGTTTGTTTCGCAGAAGGAGGTGCTTAAACTGAAACTAACAATCCTCAGAGCTTAAAGACTCAGGCCATGAATTTCAGCAGGAATTAAAATAATACAGAGTTCAACATCTGACACAACCAGACCTACAACATACCGAAGTGTGTCTGCCCTTATTTGAAACAAAAAGCCATCCCAACACCTACCATAACCTTACTCAATACTTATCATTTTTTTGAAAACAAATGCTTTTCTGATGTGATCTTCCAGCTCTTCTGTTCTGTTATCCAGATCTTGATCCTGCAGACTATCATTTGTTTCTTTAAGATGTCCTGCTCCATTTTCTTTTATAACGCCAACACTTCTTCTGACAGCTGCCATCTCTAATGAGTGCTGGTGTGTGAAGATAGTTAACTTCCTCATCCTTATAAACCCTTGTGCATGTAAAAGATGACAAGAACTATAGCCTAAACATATATGATTCACTTCACAGATGAAAGATTCCAGACTGGTTTGTCCATATGAATCTGAAACTGAAACCATGGTACTACAATATATACCAATTCATAACCATATTCAAAGCACTCTAAAGAGTACTATGGTAAAATAATTCTACTTAATCTTGGGTCATTCTCAAGTTAACATGTTTCACTATTCAGTTTTTTATCCTGGGTTAAGAATGAATCCTGACTTTTAGGTATTTAAAGTCACGCGGTACTTTCATAAACCTGAGGTTATGTTCTTTGCATTTCTGTTATCAATTTCAGTATGTGATTGCTTTTTGTGACTGATTCGGATGCAGCTCTGCAAAAATTATTCATTCAGGAAGTTCAACATCTGACACAACCAGACCTACAACATACCAAAGAGTGTCTGAAAATGATTATGTCATACGTTTCCGAGAAGAGCTGAGGTTTCACGAGAAGAGCAGAGTGACAGCCGAACCGCTTGAAGCAATCTAAACAAACAAAACAACTCTACACGATGACGTCTGAATTGAGCGAGGTTTGCTCGATTTGTTTTTGTCTACGATAGGCTTATGATATGCAAACTAACATTATCCAATATACACCACTCAAAAACAATCATAAACACGCCTGGAGAGTCCAAGAGAATTAATTACATGGATGTGCCCCTATAATTCAAGTTATAAAAGCAAAACTATAAAAAAGTTTTTTATTTGTGACCCTGGAACACAAAACCAGTCATAAGCAGCATGGGTATATTTATACCAATAGCCAAAATACATCATATGAGTCAAATTATGTTTTTTCTTTTATGCCAAAAATCATTAGGCTGTAAAGTAAGGATCATGTTCCATGGAGATATTTTGTACATTTCCTACTGTTAATATATCAAAACTTAATATTTGATTAGTAATATGCATGGCTGAGAACTTCATTTGGACAACTCTAAAGTCCATTTTCTTATTGGTGAACCCCTGCCCACCCTTCAAGAACTCTACAGGAAAAGAACTCAGGAAATCACTCGGGATCCCTCACATCCAACCTTTGACCTTTTTGAACTGTTGCCATCTGGTCGGCGATACAGAGCACCAAATACCAGGACAGTCAGACATAAGAACAGTTTCTTTCCCCAGGCAATCTACCTCATGAACAGTCAATAGTTCTCCCACTGTGCAATAAAAATATATGCAATAACTAATGTTTATTTTTATCACCCTACTGTATAGTACATTTGTCATCTTAGTATCATTTATAACCCTAGTTGTTATACTCTTTCTATTCAATCCATAGCACACATGTACATACAATTCACAGTTTATTTATTTAAATGTATTATTGTGTTTTTGATTTTGATTTTATTCTGCGTTGTGTTGTTGTTGTCTCTGTGTACTGGTAGCTGTGACACCAAAACAATTTCCTTGTATGTGCAAACATACTTGGCAATAAAAGCTCTTTCTAATATTTCGATTTTTCTGCACCCTCAGATTCCAGATTTTCAAATAGTGGAATCTCAGCCAAATATTGTCCTACACTCTCACAAGAAGTGAGAATTTGACCCTTGACACTTGACTTTTGTACCTAAAGGGTCAATTTCAGCACTTTAAAGGTACAAATTAGTACTTAAAGTGTACATTTCTGAACCTAATAGGTAAAAAGTGTACCTTTTGAAAAAGTATTGCCTCTGTAACAGCTTTTGTACCTTTATCTCTTGTATCCTAACATACATCCATTTAAAGCTCACTCATTCAGTTTTCAGACGATGTATAGGCTACAGGAAAAAAAAAGGGAAAAAAAAGGAAGCTTATGATTGGTTTTGTGGTACATGGACACATTTATAAGATATGATATGTAGTCAGTTGAGCAGTGAGAACAAATTTTTCCTGAATATCCACGATCGTGAATGTAATGGTTAAACAAGAAGCACCAACAATGGATGCAAAATGAACTAATACCATTGCTATGAGGTGAACACAATTAATGATGGAAACTGACTGCACCCTCTGCATCGGGTTGTTTACTGAAAAGAAGTTCATTTAATGGAAGTCAGGTGACTAAACAGCAATCTTTGTGCTGTAACACCCTCAGTCTAATGGTCTATACGCATGCAGTGTGCAAACCAGAACAACCAGCATTTACTGCAATACTGGAACTAAAATAGACAGTGTCACAATAGTATCACACATCTCGCTTCTTTATGTAAAATCATATATTAAAACTTCAGGGTAAACCACGTGTTTGTCTCAGTGAGTGTCAGGATTTTTCTCTTGTCTCTGCTATTCCATCTATTTTCATTTGACAGAAACATATCGTATGGGATTTAAATGATAGAATTAGAATTAAATCAATTGACACATGATTCCAAATGATGCTAGAAAAATCAGACCTTTATTAAAAATAAGCATTGCATTGTTTTACAAACTTGCAAAAAGCATACATGCAAATGAATGAGTAATTTAGGCTAAACAAAGTTCAGAGCTGCTGTTATTAAGAATATCAAACTCAAACTGTTACACGGCTGCTACATGAAAGCATAAATGATCCTGTGATTTCATTCGCTGGCTTACATCAGAGAAGTCAAACATCAGCTGGCATGTGATTGGTTTCCCTTTATAGAGTCAAATTTCAAAGATATTCCTTGGATACAGGTTTAATCGGATATGTTGTAGAAACGGAGTGTCTTCATCATCATAATCATCATCTCTTTAGAATTTCTGGCTGCTGATGGGACTGAAGGGTTTGGATGTTTCATCTGCCATGAAGGCCTCGATTTCCTCCACGGTTCGAGGAACGCAGGTCAGCAGCTCTACACCGTCAGCCGTCACTGCGATGTCATCCTCAATACGAACCTGAGACACACGCACGACGATCAGTACTGAACTTTCAGAAATGTATATGTAAAATATCTAAAACAACTGAAATTTTGTGTTTTTTTTTTTAAAAGTTATATGAAAATAAGACATAACACATACACACACAATGTTTTTATGTCTATTACATATTTTGTATATGTATATAATTCATGATATATTTAACTGTACATAAATTACAGCATTTAATGTTATATACTGAAACATTTCTAACATCTGAAACAATGGCGCTTAAGTGATGTAATATGTGACCCTGGACTATATATTTGTAACAATAGCCAAAAAATGCATTGTATGTCATTCGGATATAAAGTAAAAATCATGTTCCATGAAGATATTTAGGAAATTTCATACTGTAAATATATCAAAACCTAATTTTTGAATAGAAATATGCACTGCCAAACACTTCATTTAGACAACAACAAAGGCGGTTTTCTTAATGTTTAGATTTTTTGCACCATCAGATTCTAGATTTTCAAATCAGCCAAATATTGTATGGTTTGTTAGGATACATGACATCAATGGAAAGCATATTTATTCAGCTTTCAGATGATGTATAAATCACAATTTCAAAAAATTGACCCTTATGACTGGTTTTGTGGTTCAGGGTCACATATTAGAATATATAGTGCATATAATGTATATGTAATTATGCATAAACTACGGATGTATAATATATAATGTATAATATATAAACAAGCCATTAAAAAAATTACCAGGAATGATTACATGGTGTTTCAGACAATACGGCCTAATTATGGATCGATCAACAAATATGTAATACGTTTATTTGCAATAAGGTGTGGAAGATGTGTTAGTTTGTAATAATTGTGCTGTGTTCTGACCCCGCCGAAGCCTCGGAAGCGTGTCAGGATGTCATTATTGATGAAGCTGCACTGTGCCGGGGAGCTGAGGGCTTTATCCAGCAGGTGGTTGATGAAATAGATTCCCGGCTCCACCGTGAGGACCATGCGCTCCTGCACCACACGACCCATCCTCAGACTCTTCAGCCCCGGCTCGTCGACGCGCTCGATGCCCTGAAACACAGCACACACTTCAACCTCTGCTGGGGGTCACCTTACAGAGCTGGAGAACACTGGCTTTAGTCAGACACAAGCAGACAATCCTTCCTTTACAACAGAGACGCCTAAACACAGCGGGCCATACACACATGTGTTTGCTTTGAAATGTAGTTCATTTGATTAGCAAATCATTTTAATAGTCATTTAAAAAGATGTTTAAATGCTCGGTACATTAAATATTTTTTTTTTTTGCTAATTTAATACATTGCTGTTAAACGATTAAATCGTGATCCATACAAAATAAAAGTTTTTATTTACATTATATATATGTGTGTGTAGTGTGAATAGTTATTATGTATATTAATTTTTTTTACAAATTTACAAATATATACATAATAAATACACGCACACATATTAATAGAATGTAATTAATAATTTGACAGCACTAATGTAATCCCAATTAGCTTGGCCCTTAAAAATTTGCTTTACAAAGTAAGTTCATGAAGAAAATATTTCCCTTGATCTTTTGAGACAAGTTTGATCATTTATAGTTTGATCATTTCATTGTTTTCTACAATATTAGCACACAAACCATCAATTTGTACAGCACATCTCAAAGTAAACATGACTTCAACTTTTCAGAAATGTATAATGCTAATTTCTATTATAATATCTTCATGTCTGAACATTTTAGGCACAATAATATGTTTTCTATGAATCAGTACAGTATATGGCTTTATGTGGCCCACTTTCATGCATGTGGTTCAAATCAATTATAGCATGTGTAATACCCACACCTGCAAACTCACAAGACGTCAAAACGGTGACATAGTTTGAAATGTAACCCTTATAAGGGGGGGTCTAGGGTCATCAACCCACAGAATAATACTTTTTTTTTTTTTTTTGAGAATTTTACAAGTAAATGAAGTGTTCTGGTGCACTCCGAGAACAAATGAAAGGAAACAACAACATATGCTTCAAGCAAGTTTTTTGTCTCTTGTTCATAATTTGTGGAGTAATATATATTTTTGCTCATTTTAATGCAGATTTGAATGTTCACATTAGTCTATATTAAAGTGTGCATACTATCAAGAATTCCCCTGCAGAGGAAACAGAAGCTGCATTTGAAGTGGTATTAGATGTATTTAAACAAGCTGGGGTGCCATAAATGCATTTACACCACAGAATTTCAAATGCATGAATAATAATGTTTTAATCATAATAATTAAAAAATGTTATAGTTAAAAATGTGGGGGGAAAAATCACCAGTAGATGGCGGTAAATGACTGTTTTAATGAGAGAGTCATTCAAACGGCTGATTCGTTTAAAAAAAATGAGGCAAGTAAATCATTGACTCACTGGATTTGTTAAAAACGTGGATTGATTCAGTAACGAAACAAATCATTTTTTAGTGGTTTGAATTTTTCACATTTTGGTTGTTACATGTCAACCTGTCGTTTGGGACTCCCAAAACCAAAATATCAACCTTTCCTAACCTCTAACATTTAACAGTTTAGTGGAGAAAGCGACTGGGTTCACTGTTTGATTAAATCTCTTCCTCTTCTGTTGCGATCAGAACTGACCTCTGGATATCCTCCCACGTCGTGGACGTCGATGCCCAGCAGGTGACCCAGACCGTGCGGCATAAACACAGCACCCAGGTGAACCTTCAGCATCTCCTCCACGCTCCCACGCAGGATCCCAATCTTCACCAGCTCCTCCAGGTGAACCCGGTCAGCCAGACGATGCATGTCTGTCCACTTCACACCTGAGCATCAGCCAACAATCAGACTTTTCTGAGACCGTCATCAGATTGAGGTCACTTCACAGCTGAGGATTCGGCGCTCAATCAAAGACAGGTTGTGTTTGTTCTTTCACGAAGCACCTTCTTAAATTATAAATCTCAACATACGCTACTTCTCAGAGTTTTGAAATTAAGAAATTAATATTTTATTCAGCTGGAATGCATTATATTGATCAAAAGTGACAGCAATTTTTATTTCAAACAAATGCTGTTCTTTGAATTTTCCACTAATAAAAGAATCCTGAAAAATAAATGTTCCCACAAAAATATTAGAAATGTTATTTGATTCTTTGACTGATTTCTGAAAGATCATGTGACGCTGAAGACTGGATTAATGATGCTGAAAATTCAGCTTTAATCACAGTAAATAAATTACATAAAAAAGTTAGTTTAAATCTTAATAATATTTCACAATTTTACCGCATTTTTGATCAAATAAATGCAGAAAATACTTCTTTCAAAATGCTAGCTAGCAAGTTTGGTGCCAAAACAGAATCCAGCCAGTTTTGTACCTGGTTTAATGGCGGCCATCACAGCTCTGGAGGACTTCAGCACGGCTTCATAAATGGCTCTCTGGTCTGCGTTGAACTTGCCGTTGGCTGGGAAAGAGCAGGTGATGTCGGAGGAGTAACAGTAATACTCACCGCCCATGTCAAAAAGACTGCCAGGGAAACAATCAGACAGGAAAAGAAGAGATTTTAGAGGAAACGTTCCCTTCACCAGCCGAAGTTCAGATCTAAAGCCACTTCCATGGATTCGCTTTAGTTTTATGATTTGGTGACTATAAATACAAAGTATTTCTGCTCTATTCTATTCTCATTTAAATTTGTTATTTACTTTTAAATAACATATTTACAATGCATTTTTATTACAGCTTTCAACAAACCATCAACATACTGGATATTACAAAAATACAAAGAGGAGACAAAAAAGAAGCAAAGCCTACTTTAAGATATAGTTATCACAGGAACAAAAAATCATTGTAGCACTTGGAAACAAAATCTTAATATCTATTAATATTTAAGTGTAAAACAATTTTTTGGTAGAAATGCACTATATATTGCTTTAATTATTTAATTATACTTTGTATGGATATATATTTTTAAATTACGAAAAAACTTTCAGTCACATGTTTTGGTTTTAAAAATGATGTTTAAATTATTATTATTATTTTTATAAATTATTATTTATAATTATGAAATAAAATATATGACCCTGTACGTATATATCTAAAATTAGATGCTCTGATTTAAGTGAATTAGCTGCTACTGTAAATAATTAATCACAAGTTCCCATTGACAAAAATCTAAATAAAAACGTCTTTCCAGTTCCTGTCCAGCAGGGGTCAGTGTGTGACTGCTCATAAAGAGATGATGAAGCCTGAGCTACAGAAGACATTACACCGACTGAAAAACCAGCAGCAATCAACAAATGATACAGAACAAATCTGACTGAAATAATCAAGCACAACTCACCACATGTCTCCATCCTGGATGGTTTTATCATTGGGAGCCCCGGCGTGTCCATAATGCAAGACGGAAGAGTTATTCCCACTAGCGGAAGACATTTATATGTTAACATGCAAACCAAAATCACTGTACAGTGAAAGTTTGCAATGCTTTAGTGTTCAATAGTGGTCACATCAATACTGAACCTCCCTTTGGATTTGGATTTTGATACATCAAACGACACTTGACTCCCCAAAACACAAATTGTGACAAAGCCTGAAAGTTTGGTTATTACAGACAGAAAATCTTGCATTATAACTGATTGTGATGCGCCATGTTTGAAAATGCATGAAAAAGTTCTGCACTTTTGCAGGTTAACAAACTTGTGAACGATGCATTTAAGATTGAACCCAAAACAAGTCTGAAATTTATTTAGACCTATTCATCCAGATGTTTGCTGTGATTTAATTTTGTCATCCAAGACGGGCTTTTGCTCTGGAGACAGAATGATATCTGACACTAAGAGCCTCTAAGAAAACACACACACACACACACACACACACAGAGCAGTAATGATTTCCTCTGGTTTGTTATTGCACTGTAAGGTTTTGTTCTGTTTGTGTAACACTCAGTAAGAACATCAGCCTCTGTGCTGCTACGTTTCTTTGCTGCACGTGGCTGATTTGTGAGTTTTTTTTAATGGTTTGTGTTTGTTGGTGATGCGTTTACCTTCCACAGATGCAGGTGTATGAGGTGTGCCGCATCCCTCCACGAGCATAACAGTAATGCTGGAACAGACTGAAACACACAAACATCAGTCAATATCTGACACAAAATCTAAAGAATTCATAAGAAATTTAATTTTACATGAAGGAATATAAAAGGTATAAAAATTGTTTGCACTGCAAGAAGAATTTTTCATTTTCAATACATTTCAAAGAAACTGACATCCAGATATCAGCCCAGAGCAGCAGCGCTTTGGTTTTCTTCACACTGACCTACACTACAATTACAAAATGGAACATGAAAAGCTTGAAAGAGCCTGTCAGTCAATATAGATTGAAAAAAGTGTCAACCTCAGAAAACCTGAGTGATAACTTCATAACTCCAGATCAACAAAACACAGATACTCACTGATGTCAAGCAAACAGACGAGAGATATTCATCTGCTGTGCGATAAAACCCAGAGACACACAGTGAAGGACAGACCCAAAACATACACACAAAGCACCCTAACACACTACTCAAACACCCTAGCAACACACTAATAACCACTCAGACACCGTAGTAACACACTAACAACCACTCAAACACCCTAGCAACACACAAACAACCAGTCAACACGCTAAAACACTAAAAACTCAAACACCCTAGCAACACACTAACAACCACTCAGACACCGTAGTAACACACTAACAACCACTCAAACACCCTAGCAACACACAAACAACCAGTCAACACGC
>JAUMHI010000063.1:17542446-17558605 GCA_032359435.1 Enteromius unitaeniatus
TATCAAAACATATTGGATTAAACGGAAAATATGTGTTGTAGAGAGCAAATGGCTTTTAATTGAAAGAAAACATGTACGACAAAAAAGTTGATCAAGCTACATCAGAGCGTCCAAAAATCTCTGTACAGCGTCGTTGGCAGGCGGCCAGGGCGAATTTTGACGGTCTCGCCGGTGGAGGTGTGAACGCACAGTAATGATTAACTAAGCTCATTGTAATGTTTGAGGTGTTTCATAAGGTTAGATGTAAAACTTCGATGACATCGCTTGCAGATGGGTTTTTGGTGATAAGTGATGTTGCGCTTGTCATCAGCCTCAAAAACAAAATACTTCCACATGTGGCTCTTCCTCCTTTCTTTTCAACGAGCAGATTCAGAGCCTCATCAGTAGCACCACCGATCGCCATCTCTCTGTGCTTTTATGAAGAAGACACAACTGTGCAGTGTGCACCTTTCAGGTAGCGCAGCAAGAACCGGGTTGACCCGTTGCTCGGTACTACCGGTACTTCAGAAAACCTGCTACTGTAACATTTTACCGTCTTGGTACCAAAGTACCGGGTCTTCTGACAACACTACTTTACATATTAATGGATCAAAACAACATCAGCCACATCTAAACTATCTAAACGCAGCCCTGATGAACATCTGAAAACCTTCTACACTACTTTCAGCCTCCTCACCTGTAGCACGTCAGCAAAAATGAACAAATCTCACTCATTTCTTTTCTCCTTTAATGGCCTTAAATGATAAAAAGGCAACCAGCAGCGAGCGAATGCAACCTATTACAAACGCTTCTTAGAAAAGCCACAAAATGTATTGCAGATAATTAGCTTTAGAGGGCATTTTCACATCAGCTAGCAACACGCAGTAACACAGGCTGTGATTGTGCCCTGATCACAAACTGCAATGTGTTAATATATGGGCCCTGAAATGAAAACACGCTACAGGAGTCTTAACTGTTGAAAACCCCTCTCCAATGACAAACACCAGTTAATAAACCAATGCACAACGCATGTATTCTGAACAAAACAAACACAAACCAAACCAGTAACCAATTAGACCACACTTTAATGTACCCCTTTTATGGATTATGGAAAATGAGCTTTCATGCCGCTCTAAGTGAATAAAAACATCCTGCAAAGTTTTAAATCTGAAAGTGCACTGTGTATAAAGTTATTATCTCTCAAAAGAAAAAGTTGATTCTGTCAATTTTTAAAACAATGTTTATGTTGACCTCAACATTAAACATGAAGATATTGCCGCCCACTTGTTGGTCTTTTCTCTTGGTCTGAATGAAAATGCAAATTCATTCTTCACCACTAGGTGGCGTTAAAGGCTCACAAACACTGCTTTAAAGGAATAGTTCACCCAAAAAGAAGAAAGTCATATACACCTAGGAAAGCTTGGGGGTGAGTCGTTTATGATGGGGTAAACTATTCCTTTAAATTAAATCAATCACAAGAGGGGTTTGGAAAAATGTAATCACTAAATCGTAAATATAAATGCATATTGTAAGAAAATGGAAGTGTTTTTTGACCTCGAATGCATGTCTAGCTGTTGTTTGGGACTCTTTTTTTTATAAGCTGTAATAGGGTTCCAAACAGTAACAGCAGGAGCCACACATTTGTCCTGCTCGTAAGACTGTGTTGATATTATATCTTACGCAGCACTTTGTGTGGAAAGAGCGGCTCAGAATAGCTCACACACACCCAGAGGACACAAAAAGCCCAGTTAGAGTCTGAGTGGGCTGATTTTGCCTGAAAACGGAGATGCTTTCTCTTTGAAATGCTTCCATTCCTCCGGCATCCCAGACTCCTCCACTGCAGCGGGATCTCCCTCAGCGCTAGCTTCGGTACGGCTCGCCAAACGCAGCACTGATCTCGGTCCAACGCTCGGCTCGCCGCAGGGCTCAGGGACACTTCCAGCTTTCTCAGAATCAAAGTCTCACGGAAGACTGTGGAGAAAGGCACCGCTGGAACGACTCTCACGTGTGGGAGAACCTCAGCTGTGCGTTTTGACATTTACACACTGATTTGACATTGTCTGTCTGGAACATCACAACAACATCCTCTAATGTTCATCGACATGCTACACAATACTGTGTAAAAGCGTCTCTGAATTTGACTTTCTGTTTAGCACATTAACTTTTTGCTTAAATACATGTAAAAAGTAAATAAAATGGATAGTTTTTCTTTTAAGTTTCCCTGAGATTTGACATTTCATTAACATGTTCACAGTGACTGATATTATGATGTTATAGTAAGCACTTAATTTTGAGGTTTTTTTTTTAAACAATTATTTCAACTTTTTAGTTTGCACATGCATGATTTAACACATCTATAGTGTTTGTTATTATTTTTACTAACAAATATTTTTTTTTAAATATTTATTATCTCCACATGTTTATGATTTATTCATCATTTAACATTATTTTAATTAAACTTCTATTTGTATAATTTGATTTTTATTATTAATATATTTTTTTAATTGTTAATTAAATTTATTTAAATTTTTAAAATTTAAATTATAGGGTATTATTTAGATTAGTTATATTTTAAACTTTTTTTCAATTTTAAATAATTTACAATTATCTAAATTACATGTTTACAATTTAATTAATTCTTGTGGTATTGTTTTCATAAGATGCAGTTTAAAATAAGTAACTTTATTTATGTGTGTTTTATTTACATTTTGTTATTTTAAATAACTTTTATCATCATCTTTTATGATCAAATATTTTGTATTGCTTTTATTTTAAAATAAGTAACTTTAACTGTACAAATATACAATTTAATTCTTTAAATTATTTAGATTTTAAAATATTTTTACTTTTCTGATTGCATTTTTATTAAGTATTTTTCAAATTTAAACATTTAATATTTGTATGATTTAATTTGTGTATTATTTTGACTTTACATATTAATGTTTTAATGAATTCTTAGCTTTTCATCAACTCATAAACTCCTGCAGCTCCTCCCTGCTTTAGAGGCATAACGATGTACCAGAAAAACAAGCAACATGAGGACGATATCCCATCATGCTCTAGTGTTTTGGGGCCATGGCGCACCTGGAAGAACATCTCGGCTGTGCATTACGCAATCTGACCATCTGCAGCTCTTCATAAATGAACAATCACGCAGCGGTTTTCACACGCTGTACTGAACGCTTCAACATCGGGACTTTTCTGATCTTGACTCCCTTTCTGTTGTTCGGTTTTGCCCAAGTTCATCTGTTCAAAGAGAGCTGCTCCAGAAAGAACAGAAGTAAATCTCACTCACAGGTGCAATGATGCATGATTTATTCTGCATGCACATGTATAATGACCCAAAAATGAATGCATCACAATGCCCTGTTTTAAACTCAACTGGAGCATTTGTACACAGCTCCTGTATATCAACACTAAATAAATCACATTCACTCATACTCGTGTGGCTCCAAACCCACATGATTTTCTTTAATGAAACAATGAAGCTGAATTACAAATGAATGCAAGCTCCAAAAAACTCCACCAGATGCAACTTCTGCTCTATATTATGCTATATTTCCTCTTTTTAGGAGGATATTTTAAAACACACTCACAGGTTCATAGTTATCTGAAGTCAGTTAATGGTCAAATGACAGGCAGCTACACAAATCACTTATTTATCAAAATTACTATTTACATTTTAAGTGCACATTTCATGATTTTAATAGTTTTCAAGTGCTTTATTTTGAAAGTTTTTAAGTTTAATTTTACGATTAAGATCTTGAGTAATTATTTCGTTCTGATTTATTTTATTTTAGTTTAAAATGTAAGTTTAAGTGCTTAATTTTAAATCAAATAACATTTTTAAATTATTAGTCATTTTATTTTTATATTTTAAGAATTTTAGTTTCACATTATGATTTTAATATTTTTGTGAAGTGCTTCATTCTGTATGTTTTACTTAAAAAAAAAAATCACATTTTAATTCATTTTAATTATTTTATATTATCATTTTAAATGATAATAATTAACCTTTATCTGTCACCTGAAAGAAAAGCTTGAACGTCCAGTCACTCAGTCCCATGATGCTTTGCTGTCAGCATCCACACCAAGGTCAAACGCTTGTCTCCACACTAAGACGTACATGTGCTTAAAAACTGAAACGCAAATTCGGAAAGTGCAGCAGATGGTGGAGCGGATCAGGCTGGATAATCTAATCTCAGTGCAGTAAATCCTAATCAAATGGCGTGTTTGTGGCCGGTTAGAGTGACATTTCCCATCGGTAACCCGGGACAGATGCTTGTTATCACTCGGATTTGCATTTTTAGGACAAGCCGTGCTGTCCTTCACTCAGATTTCATCTGGATTTATATAAGACCACGGTCAGTCTTATTTCAGATATAAACCCAAAAGTTTCAGTCGCATAAAATCAATTCACTGATCATGCAACTGAACCTCAGGAGGAAAATTACAGCTAAACACAGTTTCTATATCATGCACACACCTGTCAACAGTCAAACGCCAAACTCAAACTCAAAAATATTGAAAATGATCAGATCGTTTTTTATGTTAAAATCCAGTGAATCCCAAGCATTCACCCAAACGCATTGATTAAACTTATATTTTTCTATATTAAAATATTAAAAGAGCTTTGAAAAAAATTGCTTTTAGAAAATATTATATTATATATAAAATTATATTTTAAATTGACATTAATATTTAATATTTTTTATGAAGTGTTTGAAATTAATTGTTTACATTTGACAAACTTTTAAAAATGTTTATATTTATATATTGTAATATTAATTATATTTGAATTAATTAAAATTAAAATTATGTGCACACATTAAGATGAAGACTGACAAAAAATTCTGAAATTTAATAAATTTAATAAACATAATATATATATATATATATATATAGATAGATATGTAGATAGCTATACCACATTTTTCAATGTTAACTGTTTTCAATATTAATAATAATCAAAAATATTTATTGAGCAGTAATTTATATTAGAATGATATCATCTTGTCAGGCATATTTACAACAAAGATGCAACTGTTTACATTTTTACATAAATATTGTGTTACACTGAATGACATTGTAACATTATTTAAACCACATTTTGACGTTTTATTCTCAAAAAACTTATTTGAAACCTTAAAAGAAGACACTTCACTTACATTTAATATCCTTTCTATTGAAATAAAATCCCTTTTTTAATGTCTCTGACCCAGTGTACATATATTTCACAAAGAAATGATTTTCAACCCCAAATATTACATGAATTTAGTTTTCATTGCCTGACACATTAATAAACTACAAAAAACATTTTGAGATTGAGACTTTTATACCAAGTGCAAACAGTCATTATGTCTCTTCTGCAGTGCGTTCTAACTGATGATCCCCTCTTCTTATAAGAGTGTAAATCTAACGGGCTCACACTGTAATTAGCAGCTCCGTCTTCATTTCACTGGAACTCCAGCACACTTAAATCACCCTTAAATATGTGCTTTAAAAGGCCACTTTAACAAGACGTCTTTATATTCACACAAACTGCAATTAAAATAAATGAAGGATGGAGTTTTAACGAGAGGTTAGTGAACACACCGGATGACATGAGAATAAATTAGAAAAAGACTGAAAACGGAGCCCAGGTGCCGTCTATCTTTAGAAGCGCGGTCAACATTAAACTCACAACCTATTCTACTCGTGATTTCTTTCTGAATGAAAGAGGATATTGAAGCAGCAAACAAAGTAGAGCAGGAACTGATTGTGAAAGTGTCAGGTGCTTGAAGGGGCGGGGCTAAAGTCCCCGGGGGGATTAGTGATGCCGTGCAAAAAGGAAAGTCGTTCAACTTCTCATTTTTCCTTCTGTAAAATATCAAATTATTTGCCACGACTCCTCTGTTCTACATTTTAAATGGTTTACTTTAAACTGTACCTGCTTTATTGATACCTGGCAACCAATGTAACACTGTAAAAACTGTGCATGTGAAAATAACATCAACAAATGACATTTACATTTTAATTTAAATAAATATTAAATAATAAAATCCTGAACTGAAACTTTTATTTTTAACATTAGTTTTTTGAAATTAAAATAAAAAAGCATAAAATATATAAATAAAACAAAAAAATTAAATTTGAAATAATATTTTGGCAACAAATAAAAAACAAAAAGTTGAAAAGGTACTGAAACTAACATTTTTAATAAATTGGTTCTATAAAGGAATAACGAAGATAACAGCAAAACCGACTTACTAATAAAAATTAGATAATTAAAATAAAGCTGAAACTATACAAGCCAAATATTAAATAAACATAACTGTAAATTAGATATGTGGCTTATCTAAATATAAATTAAAAAAAACATTTCTGTCCTCTAGCGTCACATTTGTTGTAAACTGAAGCCTGTGTGCTGTGTTCTGAAATGATTGGGCAGTGCTATGGTCCAGGCTTTTAGAAAAAGTGAAAACTGAGAGATTGGTTGTTTTTCTCTCCCCTGTTGATGCTCACAGACACTCGCAGGACCCAAGCTTCACCTGCAGGCATCATTAATGTGGCTGAATCCCTGATCGATGAGATCTGTGTGTCTTTCTCTCTCACACACAAAGAGTGAAACGAGTCTCTGCATCTGTCTGCAGCCACAGTAAATATGATGGCATGAGGCAGGTCATCTCTAATGCTGATCATATACCAACCTCAACATCTTCTTTATTATTTACTATTATTGCTGTGACCTTTATTAAAATCAGCATTAACCAACAACTGTGTTAACTATTGGCGGAATAGTATCATCTACAACAGCAGCAGCTTAAAACAATAGTTATTTGGCAACTATACCAATAAGAAGCAATAATCTACCCGAGAAATAAAGATTATGAAGACAAGAGGAAAATCAAATAAGCTGCACCATTCACAATAAGATAAGCAACATGCCTGTAATATATAAACACTGATCGTTTTTATTAAAGGCATAGTTCACCTAAAAATAAACATTTGAGGGAATTGTCTTCACCCTGAGGCCATCCAAGATGTGTTTCGTCATTATACATCATACCAGTCCATCAATTAACATCTGAAGAAGCTTAAGGACAGCTTGAGATATTGGTTTAGATTGTAAATGGTACTCGATTTGTGCAGATTTCTCTCCTGATTCAGACAAGATGACTGGAGGAATATATGAGATCAGAAGCATGGGTTTGAAGATATAAACATCTTGATGGATTTCAGCTATTTTAACTGATGGACTGGAGTGCTGTGGATTATTGTGATGCTTTACGTCATTGCTGAGACTATATGCCCCTGCAACAGCTGCCCAGACGCATGATACAGTATTAAGGTTAATGATGAATTGATCGTTAATTTAAAAGATGATCGATTGTGGAAATGATCGAAAATTGACATCCCTAGTGAGAACATTTTCAGCAAATTGAATTGTGACTGAAGCTTCTGAACCCGTGACTCAAGTACAACAGCTTGACATGGCTGTCACACCAACACATGCTCAGAGACAAATACAGCAGGTGTTGATGACACTGCTTCAGTTCAAAAATGTTGAGGGTTTTTGAAGGCCCTTCGGCCCATAATGCCTCCTGTATTGATTAAAGGCTCGTGAAAAGCTGAGTTTTTCCTGGAGAGCAGCAGCTCCGCATGACATCCAGCTTCTGAAAAGGAGGAGCGCTTTGTAATCAGTTTTGGAAATCGACACATTTTCTGAGATGTCGTCTCAGATCATGTTCTGGACGATATTTCCTGGCAGCCTGAATTTCACTCTTTATTTGGTTACATAAAAGTGAAACTCATGCATAAGCAATCCTATTATAAAACTTATATAATAAATCTAATTATAAATGGCTGGATGCAATTGGAGGGGCATCTATCAGCGGGCAGAGTTTTATCTGCAGCCCAGTGCATGACGGACAGAAATGAAGTGGGAGAGAAACTCATGCGGGGACAGATCTCTCTTTCTCTCTCTCACTCTGCAAGAGCGTCTTTCATCAGAAAAACAGTTGCAAATGAATGCAGCATGAGATCGGTTTCAGAGAGGACCAGATTTGAGTCGTCTCACATTAGCAGAGTAATTTTAGAGGGTGACAATGATAAAGGTTTTATAATAAATGAATTGTTATTATGTTAATGATTAGTTTATTTATGAATTGCATCTTAAATACAAATTATACACATTTAATAAAAGTAATACAAATATTTTGCATTTAATTTAATGATTGCAACAGTCTTTAACTTATGATAACAATGATTCAGTTATCACAAAGTATATTCATGCATGTAATCATTATTTATTTAGTGATTGCAATTATATGTCTACACACACACACACACAGAAGTGCTGTCAAAAACTTCATTGTGATTAATCAAATCTAAAATAAACGTTTTAATTTATGTAATGTGTGTTTACATACTGTGTATATTTATTATGTATATATAAATACACATACATATACATACGTACTTCATATAATTTATATTCATATACAACTCTTATTTTTCATGTTTGTGTATGTATATATAAATAATAAATATACGCAATGCACACACTCATATTACCTAAACAAAAACTTTATTTTGGATGTAATTAATTGCGATTAATTGTTTGACAGCACTAACATACACACACACACACACACACACAAGCTATTAGTGGTAACTGAATCATCGTGATTGTAAATTAAAGACTGTAATTACGATCATTAAATCTAATCATTTATTTTATAAATATGTATAAATAAATATGTACATGCATACTGTGTCATTTTGGTAAGCAATGGCCACTTTCATTCCTCGAATCAACCATCAACTCGCTGAACATCCTGTTGCACTCAGAAAGATCAAATAACAGATGCATCACAGCATTATAAAATGACTCTGATTAAGTAGGTGATGTGTAATGAAGGTATAAAAGGGAGTGATAAAGAAATCTCAAAACTTCACAGAAAAGCATCAGTGATTCTAAAAATAGAGAGCAGATTCAAAGAAGCAATTTTGTTTATTCCAGAGTTTCATCTAGGCCAGAACTTTAATATCTCACAGTGAAAGTTGCCTGCAATCGCAGACTCATATCAAAGCACATCAGGGCATAACGCTTCCTAAAAGTCATACATTTCCACATTACGCCAAGCCTGAAACTTCAAGAGAGTTCGCAGATAAAAAATTCTGCTCGTTCTGTGTGTGATTTCATCAGGGACACCGACAGCAGAATATTCAAAATCCAAGAAACTGACTCTGTATGAGCCAGCGGAGAGTAAGTTTGTGCAAACTGCACCATACTGACTGAAATTTATTTAACTGGACACTTCTTTATAAATAATTTTATACTGCACATAAATAGTGTTATGAAAATTTTAATGAATTTTATTTCACTTAAAGCGTGAGCCTAGTATGTCTTTTTTTTCTTTTTCTTTTTATGTTGTTTTATAAACTTAATTTCGGGAGAAGTGTACGAAGGTAATCATTACCGATCTCCACCTCTCTAATCTTCCTATCAGCTTCCTAGCTTCACCCCATAAATAACCTCACCTCCTCTCTCCCACATCTCGATCTCAGTATCCCTCCCCTTCCCGGGGAGAGCACTCAGGGTTAGGATCTGGCTGTCCGCCTCTCTCTCTCTCCTCCCCTAACCCTGAGCTTTCTCCCTGGGCAGCACGCCAAACAAGCTTGGCTTATTTCGATTACCGACAAGCACAAACTATATTTTATATTTTTATCCTGCATGCAAAAATGCTAATTGCAATAAACAACATAATTGCTATTTTAATTTACTTACAGTGTTATTTTTTAAAGGATAGTTCACCCAAAAATGAAAATGATGGCATATTTCACCATCCTAGGGGTACTAGACTTACTCCTTTAGACAAACAAAGTCTGAGCTTTTTAAAAAATGTATCCTGGCTCTTCCAAGCTTGTTAATGCTGGTCAATAGTGGATATTATTTTGAAGCCACATATAATAAGGCTTATTAATTATAAGCAAAATGCTTTTGTTTTGATTTTTTTTTTTATTTGAAAACAGACTTTTGGCAGGATTATCTATAAAGCTTTTATTTCACTTAGTAACTGAATATTGGCACTATCAAAAAAAACAACAAAAAAAAAAACGTTAATTAATTTTTTTTTTATATTTCCAAAATCAATCAACAAATAATGCTATAATGCCAAATAATGCGAAAATCTAAACAAAATGCTTTTTTACTCACAAACTAATATTATTGCCACATATAAATAAATAATGTTTGTTTTCATTCAAAAACAACTCAACAATGAGTTGAGTTTCTTTTTAATTACTCTTATTGTAACGACTAAAAGTGAGTGAAAATACACAATCATCTCAAATAACTGTGATTAAATCAAACAACCGCGATCAGGTGATGAATCAATAACAACAACAACAGGCCTGTTCTGAACTTCAGTATTCGCTTCAGTCTGACCGCGAGAACTTTGTGACTTTTTCCGCTGGAAAAAAGTTTTGATGGAGCGAAATTCACATCTGGAATCATTAAATATCACAGAAGCGCTATCAAACAGACAGTGCAGAAGTCAGAGAGGTCGTTTGCATGCCCCGAGAGTCGAGCGGCTCTGTTTTCCGCATGTACAAGCGTTATCTCTTTTCTGTGATGCAGCACATATCAGCCGCTTTGAAGTTTCAGCCAGTGGCCATCGCAAGAGAGTCCTAATGAAATCCTCAAACTGCTTCTAATTGCAGCGGTATCTGGAGTTTTTCTGAGACTTGAGAGAAAGAGAGAGAGATGAGGGAAATGAGAAAGAAAGAGAGTTACTGAACAATGAGCATGACATAAATGCCAAGCAGCACAGGGACAAACGCCACCGCAGCAACATAAATAACCACAGACTTCATCTCCAGTACATTTAGAACACAGAAAACACATCTGCGCGTAATTATTCTTTCGCATATTTAATTAAATCAATTAAGAGTTACGGCTGTACTGATACACAAGAGGCGGCCGGTCTTGACTAATGCGTGTTATTAATTCAGACAAGAAGGTCATGCCTTCACATTTAGTAAAAGCAACCAGAAACGCACTCAGCGAAAGTGCAGGGAATTTTGGGATGGATTTCTGCCGTGTCTTTCATCCTGTATCGTCGGCTCCCCTGTCACCTGCGCAGCCTATTTATAACTTGTAACCATAACAACAGCTGTATTGCTTTACAAATATAAGAGAATCGCTGTCAGAGTGCAGGAAGTGATGTTTGGGTCTTCTTCACCTGGATCGTAAAGGCAGGAGACATTAGAGGAACACAATAAATCAGGAGCTCGTCTGACACTCTGGCTTCGTCTGGAGAGATCCCGTGAAATTAAACAAAAAGATGAGTGAAGGCTTCAGAGACGCTGAGACAGGGAAGATAAAAAGATAGCAAAAAATATCTCTTTGTTTTACTTCCAAAAACGCTCTCGTGCTTGCAGATGAATCGCCTGACATCAAAAACACACCGAAAACTGATTTTATTGAAGAAGAAACCTCGCCGCACAAGCGCAGACTCTTAAATTCGATTGTAATTATGAAAACAAACACTGGATGAATGTGCCTGAACATGTTTGCAAGCACATTATTAATACTGGAATGTAGTAATATTCCATGCATACTGTATTTGCATGCACTGACTGCAATGATTGAAAGAAAGTGTGAAAAAGCATGCATACCGTTAATGTAGTATGTTATAAGATGCACTTCACTTAATTAATGCAGTATCCTATAAACACTTTTCTCCAGACAGACAGAGCTTCATCTGTTCTTCCTGAAGGAAGAGTCCCGAAGAGGCAGAATGAACCCATGGAGGGCCGAATGAAAGAAATAGAGTGAGAAGAATCTACTTTGCTTGTGCAGTGGCAGGTAATGGAAAGCGTGAGCGTGAAAGTGAGCATCGTCGTACGGAGCGCTGCCTCGGCTAACAAGCGTTTAGCTGACAACGGGTTAAAGCCAAAGCTTTGACGTCTCCCAACTTTTTTGGCTCGCAGATACTTTAGTTGGATCTAATTGCTCCCTGAGGGACCAATCCTGTGGTCAGACCCGCCTGAGCACAGCACAGTGCATGCTGGGTAACCTTCACCTCTCCAAAATATAGATCCATATATTCACCATTCTGGACGAAATAATACGAGCAGCACCGTCATCACAGCTGAGCTCACTGTTAATACTGTTATTCTCCAGAAGAGAAGTCCCGAGACGCAAATAAATCTCATAATCCCAAATATTTCAAACACGTTAGATTAAAATGGGAAATGAAGAACTATAACACATGTCAAACCAAATGAAATAGCATATGACAAATCTAGATTTTTTTAAACGTTATGGGGTCTTTTGTGCACGATGCTAAGGATTTAAGAAGTTTATTATAAAACCTATTTAAATTTAGACAGATGCATAAGTAATTTGAGATTACTCATCCTTTGCTGTACAAAGCGTTCGTTGTCCATCGCTCTTCAGGATTGTGCATAGTATGAAAGCTGTGGTTGTACAATATTTTGGCTTGGCTGATATTACTAGCCAATATTTATCAAATTTCTTAAATTATTTAAGTGTTGGAAGACTTTTATTTTGACTGCGCTGATTGCAGATAGCAATAGCGTCTTCTTTAGTTTATTCTCTCCGTCTAAAAACTGAAAGTCAAATTTTATAATATTCATTTATTTAATTATGTTTTCTTTTTAATTTTTTCAAGTAACAGAGGCTTTAATATAATAACCCTGTTTTTGATCTTGGATTCATTTTAGAAGTGTAATTTAATTTATGTAAATTATGACATCTAATTAAAAAAGAAAGTTAATCCTTAAATACAAATAAATACAAATTATTTTACAAATATATAATTGATTTAATTACATTTATTAATATTAAAATTTAATAACATGATAATTTATTATTTTATGATTGCATATTTTATTTATTTATATTTTATTTTAAAAAATGACGTTTTAAATTGTAATTTAATTAACGTAAATTAAAAAAATAAATTCAATTAAAAATCTAAAATAACTCAAAGTCAAACTCTACTTTTCCTTATACTGTTGACATTCAGCAAATATGCATTTTAAATTCGATTTTGAATATCTAATAAAAATGTAATGAATAACACATTTACAGATACATTTTTCAATTATGTTTTTTTCAAATTGATTATTTGCTCAATATATATATATATATATATATATATATATATATATATATTTAAAATATTTTGACATATAACTGACATTAGGAGAAGTGCCCAGAATATCAAAACACAAATGAAAATGCTTACTAAATTGAAATAAGTGTTGGAAGTGGAACTTTTATTTTGACAGCGCTGAGTGCAGAAGCTCCATTCTACATCTGCATAGTTTATTCTCTTTGTGTTGCAAGTTCAATTTAATAACCTGTAATATCGTTTTGCTTATTTATTTAATTTAATTATATATTTTTTTTCTTTTTCACAATTTTAGCTTACTATAATAACTCTGTAATTGGTTTTGGAAAACCTTGATATATTAGGAAGCCTAATTGTAGACTATTGGCAAACGCAATGTTTTCAGGACAAAGAATCAGCAGATAATAACTGCAAATGATGATGTTTACTAAATCCACATTTTAACTCTAATCTGTGATAAAACTATGATTCATCTCACAGCATCAGCAATCAAAAATCCACTTGAAAAATTAGCTTCTATAAGCCCTGTTTGGCCACATTGACTGCACTTCATGTGAACTTTAAGGAAGATCGACTCTTCTCACCCGCTGTCATCAGCGACTGCAGCTTTCAGTTCTTCATGGTATCAAAGCTCATGACACAGCAAAGCCATCATCAGCTCGCCGTGAAGACAGATGCTTCACAAAGCCTCCGCTTCATTTCTTTCACCTCTGAATATCTTCATCATCTGCTGCCTGGGGACGAGGAGGAGTTTGAGCTTCATTTTAAACACGTTCATTATTTGCTCTTGAAAATGTCTGCAGGATACGAGACCAAAAAAAAAAAAAAAAAGAAAAACTCCTCAAGGAACAAAACCAAACTTCATAACAACACATGAAGTTAAGCGAGACATTCGTCAGCCTGCGGCGATGAGAGGAAGCTTCATCAATCTGAGAAAGCAAGTCCTGGAGTTTCTGTTCCTAAAGCTCACGTTTGTCCTACGTGACCGCATCCATTCAGCTGCATTAGAATTAGTGCTGTGTATAATCATCTCATTAAAGGATAAAAATTGAAAATACAGTCGACATTCATTCACCCTTAGGACTGAGGTTCTGCGTGATTCAAAAAGAGATGCTGTGAATGCCCAGACTGTGCGTGTCGAGACAAATCATGCTCGTCCGAGGCCTAAGAAGAGATTGCAACCAATGACATTTGACATCACTCATGTCCAACCGGGCTTGACGTGTTTTGACACGCCGTATTGAATTCAGACGTATGAGAGAACACAGGAAGATTTTCAGCTAAGAACAATGCTTATAGTTATATATTATGCAGGTTTGGATTTTGTATTCCTGTAAGATTCCTGTAAGATGGAATACAATGTGAGAAAATTTCCACAGGGACGGCAAGATGACTTAAACATTTAAAAAAGCTCAAATATATTTAAAAAGCTAAATGATTCTTAATTGAATTGAATGACTTTTTTGTGATTTTTTGCATCACCAGTGTTGTGTAGTAAATTATGTATACAAAAACTTTTATTTTGGATTATGCTTATATTATACAAAAACAACAAAATGACTAAAAATGTGACAAATGACATAGAAAATATTTTCTACATATATATATATATATATATATAAAATACACACATACACACAAGTCAACATTTGAAGTGGATCAAAAACTTTCAAAAATGCATTCTTGTCTTGACAATTTTATTGAACTTTTTTTTGATTCACTTTAAAGGCTGAATAGTGTGTACTAGTGCTGTCAAACAATGAATTAAATCCAAAATAAAAGTTTGTTTTTATAATGTGTGTGTGTACTGTGTATAATGTATAAATACATAGAGAGTACATATTTTGAAAATATGTATTATTTATATACATTAATTTATATTATATATAAATATATTTTATATGCATACATCACATATTTTCCTTTATATGTATACTGTATATGTGTGCATTTCTAAATAAATAAGAAATATACACATTTATTATGTAAACTAAATTTTTCTGAAAGCGATTAATCATCTGACAGCAATATATATTCCTCCTGTAAATATTTTCGATGTAATTTTAGTCAAAGTTTTAGTAATTTTGTTATTTATTGATTTATTTATCATTTAAAATATATAAATAATACATATAATTTATATTTAACTTATAATTTAACACACACACACACACACACATATATATATATATATATATATATGTATTCAGGATTTCATTAACAGAATCTAGAAGTATTTACAGATCAAAATAAGTTCTGAAAACAAAGCAGACGAAGCAAACGATGAGTCAGAGCTTTGGATGTTGCTGGATATTGTGGACAACGGAGGGCCTTGGAGTCAAATGGACAGAGATTCAGAGCTTTAAAAAGAAGGTAATCAATGGATTTTCCTGCTGTTATCTTCTCATGTTTCCTATGTTTTCAGTAAACTCATGTTCTCCAAATGTCCTCTATCGATGATGAAAGCACCTATAAATCTGGCATCAGCGGTGAAGTGCATCTAATTACCAAACTGTCCCACACACACATTCACACAACTCAGAAGTAAAGAGTTAAAAATAAATAATGAAGTTTCCAGCTTTGTGCAACGGTGAGAGGATCCTCCACTGAGCTCGCTCCTGCAACAAAACTCAATTTAAATCGATTGTGTGTCTCAAATCCTGGATGGTTTTTCCCGTGAGACGCAGGAGCCTGTGTGGCCACTAATGCACATTCTTATCAGGCTCAGCCACTGATACCCACAAACAATAATCCTAAAAAAGTAAACAATTTAATTACTTAATTAGCTTATGTTATTAGTATAATCTTTTGCATATCATATACATATACAGTATATATATAAAATATACACTACTGTTAAAAAATTTAGGGTCAGTAAGATATTTACTGATTTTTAAAGATCTTTCTTCTGCTCATCAAGGCTGCATTTATTATATTAAAAATCCATAAAAAACTGTAACATTGTGAAATATTATTTCAATTTAAAATAACTGTTTTCTGTGTGAATATATTTTAAAATGTAATTTATTCCT
>JAUMHI010000063.1:17578851-17615618 GCA_032359435.1 Enteromius unitaeniatus
TGAAGTCAGAATTGCCAGATATGAAGTCAGAATTGCCAGATATGAAGTCAGAATTGCGAGTTATGAAGTCAGAATTGTGAGTTATGAAGTCGGAATTGCCAGATATGAAGTCAGAATTGTCAGTTATGAAGTCAGAATTGCCAGATATGAAGTCAGAATTGCCAGATATGAAGTCAGAATTGCGAGTTATGAAGTCAGAATTGCCAGAATTGCGAGTTATGAAGTCAGAATTGCGAGTTATGAAGTCAGAATTGCCAGAATTGCGAGTTATGAAGTCAGAATTGCCAGAATTGCGAGTTATGAAGTCAGAATTGTGAGTTATGAAGTCAGAATTGTGAGTTATGAAGCCGGAATTGCCAGATATGAAGTCAGAATTGCCAGTTATGAGGTCAGAATTCTGAGAAAAAAAGTCAGAATTGCGTGATTTTCGATAAGGCTGAAGTGGCACGTTTTATAAATCAGCTGTTAGCTGTCCGGCATTATTAAAGACAGTTGAGGCGATTGATGGATGGACATGATCTGCGTGCTTGCGGTCGTCTACGGCGACACGTACAACAGTCGCGGGCCAAACTATGTGTGGCATATTGATGGATATGATAAGTTAAAACCTTACGGAATATGTATAAATGAATGGACTGATGGGTTCTCCAGAAAAATGATCTGGCTTGAAGCATACAAAACGAACAATGACCCAATCATTGAATCACATCTATGGTGCTTTGCCAGAAAGACAGTGTTGAAAATGAAGAGGAAAAAAAAGGCAGAATTCTGACTTCATAACTAGCAAATCTGACTTTATTTACTAATTATGAGTAATGAAGTTGGTTTAAGGTTATTGTGCAGTGGAATGTGCTTCCCAAACATTTATTTATCTGTGGCGACCTGCCACAATATCAAAACTGACCGATTTTCTATAAGGCTTCGTCGAATAAATATGAGCACGTAATGCACGTTTAAAAATCAAACGAGGCGTGGGTGTTTTTATATCACTGTATTTCTGAAGGAAGAAGTCTTTAGAAAATGTCAATTTAATTTCATCAGGCAGCGTTTATGAGCTCAGAGCTGCTTTGTCTACTTCCATTACCGAGGAAACCTCCATTTCTCCTGCTTAAATTCATCTGATTTACACATATAACATATTTTGCTTATATGAAAAAGTAATCTATGCTAGAAGGACTTAGTTGTTGTTATTGATTCTATTCAGATGTCTACTGGATGTTAAGTTAGGGCCACAAAGCATGCATGCGTAGTAACGTTTGTTTGTGTTGTTGTCACTGAAATCGTCTATAGCCGATTGTTTAATGATGTGCATTTCAAGTTTTTAAATCTGAAGGTATGACATTTGGTTTTACACAATAAGCACACTTTCCATTCTTCATTAGCATGTAAGTTACCTGCCAATGCAATGATGATAAAATTGACAATCTTTGGCATTTTTCACCAGCCTGGTTAATATACATCAACAATATTCATGTCTAAAAGAGAATGAGAACAGGGTGCTGTTGGTCAATGTGTTTGACTTTGCACTTTAGTGAAAACTATTATAGGAAATTCACATTTTAAAATCCTACAGGCAATAAGAAGATCATCAGAATAAATGAAATGAGAGCATATAGCACTTTAGATCCCTGCAGACTCTGGGCAGCTAATTATTTTTCTGCAGCAGTATCAGACACACAGCGCAAGTTAAGATGCAGCAGTTTAACTGTAATTGTAAGTTGTTAGCTGGCGTATCAGCGCCTGTAGCCATGGGTCAGTCCTCCACATGTGAAAAGCATTCATGCTTACATTATGAATAATTCACAGTTTTAAAGGCCTCATAGATGTTTTCTATTTCCGTTTGCTCGTCAAGGGCTCTGCTTCCAAGTGAGCTTTCTAGACAGCATGTTATTCCTTCAGGAACAGCAACATTTTTATTATACGTCTAGTTCTAGCCAAGGCAGCGCTTCACAGACACAGCAATCCCACAATGCACTGCAATGAGCTAAGTTAGAACTTGGAGGACAGCAACTAGAGTGAGTACAGAAAATTGTATGAACAAGAGCAAACCAAGCATATGGTGCAAAATATACCAAATTTCAACAAAAAAAATTGCAAGCAAGATGCAATGCAAAAAATCTGGTGAATCAGGTATTCGATAACCCATTTATAACAAGTGACTTTACGACTTAATCAGCCCTATTATAACAATCGAAGCACATGGTCTGAAGCGAACAGCGCAGATGCATTCAGGGCGTTTCTAAATCCACTTTTGCAATGCGAAAAACAGCTGGTGCGCCTGGTGCCTGGTCAAAAAGAGTGCCTTGTGAGATTAAAGGCAACAACTGTATAGTTACAATCCAAACAATACATTCAACACACAACAGTCAAAAGGAAGATGTTACTTAATCAGCATTTAGCATTTCTTTTTAAAATTTGGTGTAAAGAAAAACCAGTGAAACTGAATAATACCAAAGTTAATGCAAAATGTTGAATCAAATAATGTTTAGTACAACAAGTTACAAAAAATATGCTTTTTAAAAATCCAATTAAGTCAGTAAAAATCATCCTGACATTCAAAAGTGCATGCCATTTTTCTTCATTTCAGTTCACTGTCATCTGTGCGCCAGTACATCATCAGTTGTGATATTATGATACACATCAGTATTTCATATTTCCACCTTAATAAAACAATCTGACCTAAAGCCAATATATAAGTAAGACAAACCTAATGAGTGCAAATGAACAAGTTGAATACTAATAAGTGCAGTGAAACTCTACTTACGTCTGTGATGTAATGAACCTCATTGACGGCGTATTTCTCCTTGAAGTGTTCACGAGAGTGGATCCTGTCGAGACAGAAAGAGCTTTAATGAGAACTTCCCATGAAGTGGACCTACTTGATTTAAATCATGTCATGATCAAACGAAATTCTATTTTTATGACAGCCATTTGCTCTGAAGTGATTTTAAATTGATTAAAAACTGATAGTCTGCATCAGTGCTGGACAATCTCTGGACTTCAGTCTTGATTCTGCTAATAGTTTCTGCAGTGCTCCGATAATCAAGTAAATGGACTCTCGATGTCGAGTGTTTGTATTTCTTGGAAGCGAAGTATTCATGCAAACGCACTCCAACCTCATTTTCAAATTGCACATCAATAACTTTGAGAGCTTTACGGATATAGAAACATGAAGTTTGAAAACACACTCAGTTTTCATATTTGATCATAACATCATACTGGGGTTATAGAGCACAACAAGGAAGGTTTCCAGAAATAAATTATGCTAATAACACATTCATTATCTCCAAAGAGTAATTTTTTTTTTCAATTTTCTGGACTTCATTTTAAGGATATAGTTATTCATTATTATTATTATAATATGGTTTTATATACACACACACACACATATATATATATATATATATATATACACACACACACACACAATTTAACAGCAATTAAAAAATTTTTTTTTATTTTAAACGGACCTATATAAATTAAATTATTTATTTAATTTTTAAACCAAATCCTGTTTCTCCTTTCTTATTTTTCTGGAATCTATTTATAACTTTAATGGTTTAAATAAATGTTAAAAATAAAAAGCACTCGTAATTAAGGAATTAATACAAGGAAAAATTATTATTTATTTTATTAAGTTTATTTTCATAGTTTATTTTAGGGGGCTTCCCGGCTAAGGATTTTCCCAGTCGAATCTGAATTTGGAATCTTGCCAATAGTCGACTGATTATCGAATCGTGTTTGGGGGCGGGGCACAATAAGACTAATGTCAGTCATTGGACAGTCATCATTACTGATGTTAACACACAAGGAAAATCTGTAACAGACGCCTCGCAGATACAAACGGAGTACATAATGTTTTACGGTTCCATTAACAGATGCTTAACATTAAAACATCATCGAAACCCTAAGAATTCATAACTTGTTTTACAGTTGTACTCTTATTATAACGTTAGATATATGACAATAGTCATTGATGTCCTGCATTTCTGTTTTGAGCTGCATGCGATGAAGATGACCAGTAGAATGAAGCATGATAGCAGGATTTTAGTCAGTGGGATTTTATTTCTCTCATAATAGAATAACGCTTTGTTATTTATACAACATGATGTTAATGTTATGCCCGGTGTCTGTGCGGCTCGGTATGAGAACAGTGTGCAGAAACACGACAGCTAAACTCTAAATATTAACAGCGTTTTATTATAATAGTGTTCTCATTATAATGTTATGTATATGACATTCTCAGTCATAGTTATTACTATTCTTCATTGTTTGTCCTGCTCACGCTATGTGTGGAAAAGATAAGGGCTGCAGCGTAACTCAAACAAATCTTATACGACAAAATAATATGCACAATATATACATAAACCAGCTGAAATGATCATTTCAGCTGTCATCACTTGTGCCCTACCTGATAAAAAAAAACAAGGTTTTCACTCAATTTGCCCCAATTTGAGTCTTGTTAAAGATTTTATTCCCTGCCGCCAAGATGCACCTCTGTCAGTCAAGGATTATGGGAAATGCAACTAAATTTAAATAAGGGTGGGTGGATTCATTCACAGGTTAAAATTTTTATTTAAAGCTTCTCTATTTTCAGATTCATATTTACATCGTTATTAGGCTGTATATTAACATATTAGGAGAAAACCGGTAGTTCTATGTGAAATCAGACATTGAGGACCCCCCATATAGCAAAATGGAATGATCATAACACCCCTGGCATTATTCTCTTTTAGTTAAATGAAACAGAAATTAAAATTAAACATTTCTGTAAACCAAGGGCTGCACAAAATATGTTTACTGTTAAAATTAAAACATGGAAGAAAAATTGTCACAGTTTCTTCAAGTTGTCAGTGACATTTCATGTTTTAATGACAGATTCCATGATCAATATTGGACATCATGACACCCAGAAACACTGTAATGTCAAGACAAACACCAAAAATTGAATGCCGGGTCACTGATGACAGCAGCCACAAAAACAAGCACATCAGACGAACCGCTGACCCGCGACGCCCAAAGCAAACTCATCTGATGAAGGTAGGAAAGCACAGCCGTATGTATTAGATTAGAAGGGCTTATCCAGCAGCGCTGTAGCATGAAAAGGAAGAGAATTTACTGCAGCACCTTTGAAAGGAAGATTTAAACGCAGGCTGATTTCAAAGCGCGACAGCAAACTCTGACTGTACCGTCCGTCTCAAAGCGGATCTCTTTACAGCTCTGCCTGCTTCAATAACACATAGCACAACCGCAAGGCTTTTACACGTCCCAACACCTTTCAGAGCTCAATTTCATGCCTATCTGTTCTTACATTATGACGAGGATAGAGAGAGGATTCTCCTGTTAATATTACAATCGGTATATATAATTTATACATAAAAGGTAATATATAAAAATTACATTTTAATTGATAATTTATATATAATTGTACATCATTTTAATCATACAATTTCTATTACATATAATTTTATATTATTCAATAATTCATATATATATAGCTTTTTTTTATATTATAAAACAAATGCATAACATAAAAAATGTAAATTGCATTATATCATAACATAAAATAATGTATGTAATATTATATAATATATATAATATAATATTTGCCATTTATATATTACCTATAGCCATTTTAAATATTATGTAAGATACAAGTATATATAGAAAATTAAAAAAAATATAGTATTAGCCTATGATAACATCATTATTAAAATATATATACAAATATTACAATTTTCATATATTTATTATATAGGTGGCATAATGTAAGATCAGTTAGTACAAGTTTCTTTTAGTTGAAACGGCTTACATTTTGGTGTGGTATTAGGCCTACACTTTTTTTGTGAAACCGGGGGCGTATTACTCATTTTTCACTTATTAAGCCAGGGATGTTATTTCGTAATTTGCAAACCCATTAACTCCAAATAAAATCACAGAGGGTCTCGGAAGGAAACTGAAAATCTAGGGAAACTATAAAGAGACATCAAAATAAAACGTTTGCTGACTCCAGAGAATTTCAAAGCAATCATATCATCAGACCTCAGTGAGCGTGAAAGTCAGAGGCAATCTGAGATAATGAGAGTCTGAAGGCATTACTCACTCGCCCATCCATGTGGCGTAGCTCTCCGGCAGCTTGGGAACAAACAGGATGGATTTCTTGGAGTTGACATCGATGGCGCCCGTGCAGCCAGCCTCAGTCACGCCGAAGGTCCAGTGGAAAAACGACTCCTGCAGAAGAACACAAAATCCACAGAATAAACACCTAGCCATCAATGAGTTCCTTTAAGACCACTTTTATGATCTATAACACATTTAACTCCGTGAGAGGTTGCTCCTGCAGAGCACACATCCAGCTACACAGATCAGATCTGAACAGCAACAAGCGGCTCATTTCCATCCATACACACTCTCCATCATGTGTTAGCGTGTTTCTATAGACTGTATTCCTGCATGAGCCACAACACAGAGAGGACTCAGTGTTATTAATACTGATGTTAATAATGTCACATCTGTCACAACTAGAGATACTATTTTCCTTAGGAAAGCTGCTTTTTGCGCTTTGAGAGATACATTATGCAAGCATGTGAACGTGAACTACGCGAGCATGATTTTTTTGCATTGCTGTGCCACAGACATACTGCCATAATGTAACACTGCACACAATACACTTTGCACACGTCACAAAGGTCTTCTTCTACTGTCAGTTTTCTCTTTTAGGTCAACTATTGTCATGACTGAACCACAGTTTGAAGAGACTCTCGCTGAACTTACTAAATAAGATTTAGAAAAATGTCAATAAAAGTTGAATAGAGCAAAATAAAAAAAGAAGTACAATAAGATTAGATGTTTAAATTACACATTTAATTTTTTACAAACATTTTTAGACATTATTAATTTAGATATTAAATATATAATAATTGTAAATAAGGTTATAAATTATAATTATTATTAAATTATTATTATAATTATTATATAAATTATAAATAGCAAATAATGAAATAATAATAATAGATACACAATAATAATAATAATAATAAAGATACAAATCAAAACATCTGTAATTTTAATTCTTAAAAAAATAATTATTTTTATATTTTATACCATATTATATTGTATATATTATATTATTAAATAAAAAATAAATTAACAATGTAAAAATTATAATAATTTCAAATGAATTAAAATGTATATTTTTTACTCTAAAATATAACAAAAAATAAATACAAATACTGTAATCATTGTCTGTATTTTTTAAATGATTATGTTTTTTAATTATTTATTTCATTTTACATCTTTAAATAAAAAAAAAATTATAATATCAAAATAAAATGTATAAATAAAAACATTTAAGAATGAATGAATGAAACAAATCAAATACAAAGATTGAAATGCTGCAAAACTTTTCCTACTTTTTGATTACTAGTGTTGGACTCTGAGAAATTGAGAGTTCTCTGTTGCGTAGCTGTGTTGAATTTCTTTGTATTACATTTAAATAAACAGTATCTTGTCATTCCAGTTCAACATCTTGTAGGTAGTGGCCAATTTAATTCAAATTCAGACTCATGAATAAAAAGAAGGCCATTCTCAGTATTCTGCGCAGTGATCTCCATCCCAGGCTGAACGCTGGGCTCTCTGATAACACGATCAGATAAGCGCTCTATCTAATCCACGGAGGACAAGTCGTTTGTGCTCAGATCAATTTATTGTCTTGAGTGCATTGCAGAGTTCATGTGCGTTCAGTTACGGATTGCATAACGGAGAAGTAAAATAAAATCACCGCTGGATACGAGCAAACTCGCACGCACTTATTAACAAGCACAAATGAAAAAAGGGCCTCGCATTTTATTCCAGTTACAAATGTGCACGTTAACACTTCAAAAAGAAGAAAAACTACAACACAAGACAAGCAAATTAATGGTTATGAATTATTTACAGTTAAATTATGATGAAAGCAGGAAGCCCTCAAGCAGTAAACATCACAACACTAAATCGCAACACTCTTTGCACGAGATACCGGCGCACAATCTCTGCCAAACAACACAGGATGGGCCCGTTTTTGCAGCTAATGAATGAGAAACACGCTGCTCATTATGTTCAATCAACTTATGTAAATGCAGTAAATTAGGGGGCTCTATCAGACACCCAACCGTAGCGCTGAAATAAAAGGTCTGAACTCACGCGCCTCTTGCCAACACAAATTACCATTTAGCATAACATAAACAAGAGCACCACTTACAAACGAGTGTAATGGGAAGACGAACACTCACTAATCATTTAGAAACAAAAAAAGGTCACTGACACGTTACCCGACAATGCATCATGCATGCAGTATTTTTTTGGTAAATGTAGTGATGATGCATGGAAAAGACGACCAATGCTATGAACAGAAGGTCAAGGTTTGGTTGGTGAGCACAGCCCAGTTAGTTTCTTCTGTTAAATGCATTTTTCTTCATTTATGGACATTCATAAAGTCACAAAATCAGGTGTTATTACATTATTTAATAGTAAGCATTTTAGGGCTCCTAAAAGTCTCAGGTAAAAAGTTAGGTAACACTTTAAAATAAGGCCTCATTCGGTGCTACATTAGCATAACTGAAACCGTATTTCAGTTTTTAATTTAACATTTCACTCATTTTAATATATATAGTACATTGTAAGAGTATGTATGTGTATGGGTTAAAGACAAAAAAGTGTTTAAGCATATAAACAATAAGTGTAATACAACTTTACATTTCTGTTGTTAGAAAAAAAGAAAAGTTTTTTTCTCTTGTATTTCTGTATTGGTTTTTCTGAGAAAAAATACTTATCAAATATTTCTCCTTGATTTACAGAAGACACCCACTAAAATTTCATTCAGCATAACAATCCTGTCAGGCATATTTACAACAAAAATCTACTAATTCGTTTTTGACACGGTCCTATTTGTCAGTAAGATTTTTAACTCATTTAAAACCCAATAAATTGTTATATGCTCCCTTATTCTTTTATACATTTAATATGTACAGAATAAGCATGTTGTTTGAATCTACATAAATAATTGCATAAATATATGTTTTGCACTGAATGACAGTGGAACATTATTATTTCAACCAAATTTTTTTTTTTTTTACAAAATTTCTCCAACATTTATTTGAAACCTTAAAAATAGACACTTTACTTACATTTAATGTGCTTTCTCTGGATACAATCTTTTTTTTTATGCATACATCTTAACATCTTTGTAAAGGGGAACCAGGCTGTTTTGGGTCACCATTGACATTGTATTGTTTTTCCTACTATGGAAGTCAATGGTGACCCAAAACAGCCTGATTACAAACTTTCTTTAA
This sequence comes from Enteromius unitaeniatus, assembly GCA_032359435.1. Classification (NCBI taxonomy): domain Eukaryota; kingdom Metazoa; phylum Chordata; class Actinopteri; order Cypriniformes; family Cyprinidae; genus Enteromius; species Enteromius unitaeniatus. The sequence continues at coordinate 17,588,181 of JAUMHI010000063.1, forward strand.
AATAGTTTCCTTTGTGTTCAGCAGGACACAGAAATTCATACAGGTTTGAAACTATTTGAGGGTGAGTAAATGATGACAGAATTTTCCTTTTAAATATCATTACAAATAAAATAAAAGTTTTATTTGAGTAAAGTATCAATTAGGTCTGATTTATGCTGATGATTAACATTTTTGATCAAATTAATTTAAATTAATGAATTATTTCTATTTTGTTCACATCATGTGCAATCTAAGCTATTGTATAAAACAATAAAAACAGGCCCATATGATTTACCTTCATTCTGTGACAATTTGTATAATATAATTTCATAATGATGGGAATTTAATGGTGTGAAAATTATTATAATATACAATTCAAATATAATATTATACATAATATAATATGGCAACGCTACAATAAGGTGTAATTTGTTAACATTAGTGTATGTATTAACTAACATCAATGAACAATACATTTGTTATATACAATTTTTACATTTTTTGTTAATGCGAGTTCATAAAAACACTGTTGTTTATTGTTATTCATGTTAGCTCACAGTGCATTAACTAATGCTTACAAACACAACTTGTGATTGCAATAATTCATTAGTAAATGCTGAAATTAACAAACCAAGATTAATAAATGCTGTAAAAGTTCATGTTAACTAATGTAGTTAACTAATGTTAACTTATGAACTTTATTGTAAAGTGTTACCTGTAATATGTGTGTGTATATATATATGTATATATGTGTGACCCTGGACAACAAAACCAATCGTAATTGTTAATTTTCCGAAATTGAGATGATCTGAAAGCTGAATAAATAGGCTTTCCATTGATGTATAATTTGGATGCATAGGGCAAACCGAGATACAACTAGATGAAAATCTGGAATCTGAGAGTACAGAAAAATCTAAATGCTGAGAAAATCACCTTTACAGTTGTCCAAATTAGCTCTTATCAATGCATATTAGTAATAAAAAAGTTTTAATATATTTTCAGTAAGAAATTGACTAAATATCTTTATGGAACATGATCTTTACTTACTATCCTAAGGATTTTTGGCAAAAAAAGAAAAATTTTGACCCAAACTATGTATTTTTGGCTATTGCTACAAATATACCCCAGCGACTTAAGGCTGGTTTTGTGCTCCAGGGTCACATATATATATATATATATAATAGGATGCTTACTTGAATGCTTTATTTGGCATTGTTAGTTTAGGTTAGCAAAAGGAACATTTTTCAGAAATCTTCTTTAATTTGATTTAGTTACTTCAAAGTAAATGTCGAACAGTGTATGACTTGTATTCTGGATACAGTACCTGTCTGAAGAGCTCATCGGTGTCGGTGCAGTATCTCTGCTTCTGTTCTCCTCCCTGAAGAAGAACTACAGATCCAGGCTGAAAACCCTTCTCAGCTTTCAGGCCTCGACACAAACGCTCTCGGTTTTCTGCAAACAGGGCCGCCGATACCCTGAGAGTATCGTTTCCTAGCCAATACACTGCCTTCCTGTGACAGACGACACAAAAACATGCGTGTTAAAAATACTGCGTTTTTGTTTATTCAGCACACACACAAACCATGTTAATGGTTGATCATTTTCAACTACAAAGAAGAAGTGCATACATATTCTTGATCAAAAAGAAAAAAAAATCTGCTGAGACGAAACTAAAATCTCTGTGAGTGTGTCTCACAGCTGTTACGCAAGAGCTGGATATGATCACATGATAACAGGAAGAATTCGCTCTGCTGATCTGTGTGCCAGAAGAGCTAAAAAAAATAAATGCAGAAAAAATTTAAAGCAATAGCTCACACAAAAATTTTAAAAACCTCATCTTCAGGCCATTCTAGACAAATTAGTTTCTTCATCAGAATGGACCTGATGAAATGCATCATAACATCACCAATGGATGCTCTGCAGTGAATGGGAGCCATCAGGATGTCATACTCCACACCACTCCAGTCCATCAATTAATGTCTTGAGAAGACTGAGCTGTGTGTTTATAAGAAACAAATCCATCATTTGAAACGAATCCACAATCCATAATAACTCTTCCTCTAAAAAAATGTGTGGGTGGACTTTGATGTGAGAGACAACAGAAGATGCAATTTTTTTCACACGAGAAAGTGTTATTATGGATTTTGTACTCGTATATTGACCAAAGTAATTAGAGTTGTTATTTTGACAGCACTCATTCACTGCAGAGCATCCATTGCTGAGAGAGTAGACATGTTTCCATTACAGATTTGCACAAAACGTTGGCGATATTTAATGAATGTCAATACAAAAAGTATGGCGTTTCCATTAATCAATGTTATGCGCAATATTAAAGGTAATGAAACACAGCTAGTAACGCAATGCTACTTTTCCCCCCCAAGGAAACAAACTCATCTATAGCTTGGATGACTTGAAATTGAGAAAGTTTCCATTTCTGGGTGAACTATTACTTTAGAGAGTACGTTAAAAATTCTCTGTAAGAGAACAAAAAGCATCCATTTAACCATAGCATTCAGAAACAGATGCTTTTCATGCTTTTACACCCAGAGATGTAACTATCCCACAACATTAAAACGACAGTGACACTGGTCTGAGAGAAAGACAGAGCGCTTTATCACTGATAAAGCGTGTAAAGATTAACAGCCATCAGGGCCGTCTGCATGTGGCCAAAGGTCACTTAGATTCACGTCACTGCAAATGAAATCCTTTACATGCTCGCCCATCAATAAAAAAACTGCCATAATTCAGAGGTAATGCACAGTCAGCTGGTCATTATCGCAAAATAAACCAGAAGCATATGGCACATTATCCTGCTAATTACACAGCTATTTAGCAAAATAAAGAAAGAAATAGTCGGACGTAAAGTATAATATTTGAGTTTAATAATACTTTTGGTTATTTCGGATTTGCACCAAGTTAAAGTTTGCAATATTAATTTGATCAAAGTTATGCAATAAAATTATTATTTTTTTAGAATAAATAAAAACTCTAAATGATAACAGCACTAAATGAACCACCAGTAAAACCTACTAACAAATAAACGTAGAGATGCATCGGTTTCTTGACATGATATCAATATCATACAATAGATTTATGTTTTGTATTATCAACATATCTTTTCAATTCAGTACCATGGCACTGGTAGAATAGTAAAAAAAAGGCTTATGACCTGTCTTAAGATATTAAGTTTTGTTTACAGGTTTAAAAAAAATATTAAGTGCCCTATATTATGTGCACTTTGATCAAAACAAATAAAATTATCTGCAAGTAAAATATTAAAGCAACAGTATTTTACACAAAAAATGCACTTAATTTATTTATTTTTTGTCAAAAAGTATTTTTTTTATCTTGATTTAAGCCTTTTTAAATATTTTTACTAGAAACAAGACAAAAATACCAAGGTAAGCCATTTTTCACAATGTTGTGCCCTGAATCCTTCAGAATACGTTATACTTATAGCTTATATAGAGCTACTGTGTTAAGACATTTTTGACAGATCATATGAAATATATCTATAACTTACATCACTACAAATACACAAACGATTTAACATAACAGCAAAAGATACAAATCTCAAAACTGCAAACTAAATAGCGATAATTTAGGCACATTTAACGTAGCACTTTCAAAAAATAAAATTAACTTCAGGTCAACTTCCTCCTAGCTATCTGACATTATCGCAACTGTACTATGCTATTACTATAGTAAGTTTCTGTAAAGTACTGTACACCAGCCAAAATCATAAACACGAAACAAAATATACTAACTTCTGGAACAGAAACACTAAACAAGCATCGGCTTCGCGCATGCGCAGCAACACAATACACCTCTGTACGCGTTTATGAATCAACTGTTTCGCGATTGTAGCTAAAAAGGTGAATCTACAGTAGAATAAAACAGAAGAAACTCACTGCTTGGAAGATGCCATGCTGCTGCTGCTCAGCTGAGAGAGTGAGTCACGTGATCGTGAGCAGCTGATCACCCCTCGATCACGTGATTGCTCAACACACACGAGAGCAAATCAGATGCTGACTAATGAAGCTACTGCACAGATGTTATCCACAAAAAACATGCTTTTGTGCAAACATTCATTGTGTTTGATGGAAGGAAGTTTTGTGTGTGTAATTTGAACTACTAGTATGCAACAAGCAAAATTTCATATTATTAGGACGTCTAAGTGCAGTATTTAGCAGGTGAATATAATACGAATGCAATGCTGTGGGGAGACAAAATAAAAATTAAGAACTGGAACCAGGTGGCAATTGCAAGTACCAAACATCTGCACTTGGCCTATTTAACACCCAACACAAGTTATTGGATAGAGATTTGAAAAGACCCCACAATTCCATTGTACAGCATAAAACATAAATGACTTCCATTATGTTTATTTATTCCCTCATATGTAATTTCTGCATAATTTTAGATTATTTCTGCCATGTAGCCCCACAAAATGTCTGTGCGTGTGTACAGTATCTGTATAAAATGAATAATTAAAATGTTTAACGTGGCGATAAAGTAATAAAATATGAATCACATTGGCTGAAAGATTTCCCACAAAAAATCATTATTGTGTTAAATGAGAAAAGCATTTTGGTATTTATTTTGATGGTCCACTTCAGACATTCTACTAACAGTAAATATCGTTGCAACTACATGTCGACTAGCAGTGGTTAGAGTATTAGTAGACTGTCTGCTTTATATCTTCTAACACTTTATTTTGTTGGATCCACAACATACTGACTATCAGAAACTTTGCAGGTATATGTCAACTTATTCTGCTAAAGCCTAGTCTACTCTGAGAGTTAGTAGACATGTGGTTGAGAATTAGTTTGACATCTAATTACAAAGTTGGTTATAGTTAGTAAAATGTCTAAATGGACTATCGAAATACAGTGTAACCAAAAAAATTGTATATTTGGTTATAAAAATATTTTTTCCCCCCCAATTAATTTTTTAAATGTCTTATTTTTTTTCCCAACTTTTGAGAACCAAACATCTGCACTCATTTAACACCTGAGACACAAGATGTTGGATTTATATGTGAATTAGAAAGACTGGAAGAAGAATTTACTGAAGCAACAAAACTGTCCCAATTAACACACAGTAAAACATAAGTGACTATATTCAACCTATTTATTCCCACATGTAAAATATATCTATATTTTATCCGATTGCACATATATATTTTAGGTTCATTTTGTCACACAACCACACAAAATGTCATTATTTTATTTTTAATTAATTTGGTTCAATAAATGTTTTTTTTGTATCAGATTGTGTGTAAATTAGATGTTTGTGGTCTGAAATGTTTAATTATGTGGGATTTCAAGTGCTGATAATGATGTGTATGCATATTAAAAAATCAATACATTTTCAGTTCCTACTTCCTTAAACAACCTAACCTTAAACTTCCTTAGCCGACCCATTTTAAACTGATGACAATTACTAATATCTTACAGTCAACATGAAATTAAAATTGACCCCATTTCTGTTTATTATGTCTCTGGTTTTATTGTGTGTTTTATTCTAAAAAGAATAATGCTTAATATAATAATACAAAAACAACATATATAAACATACAGTAAGTTTAAAAAAGGTTTTAATTAAAATGAGTTATGAATGTGGTTCATGTTAAGATCAGTGTACATTTGAATATTAAAATAGTTTTGAAAACAAGATTCAGTTTTTAAGATTTTTTTTTTTTGTGGAAGACAAAAATGCAAAGAGCACAGATGTGCATCAAAAAAAGACTCTGATGACCTTTGACATGAACCTTTTGAGTTCTGCGTTTGAGACTGTTCTGTTTAAAACAAACATTCAGTTCTCGGTCTGCTCTGTCTTTTGTTGTGTATAAAACATTCGGATAAACTGTAGCATTAACAGAAGGAGGAGAGCAAAACCATCTGTTAAAATGAGATTTTCATCTTTCATTGCTTCATAATTCCTCTGAACGTCAAACAGCGATGGCACTTTGAGCCCGAGAGAGGTATTTTCAGCAACATCATTACAAGTTTTTCTCCTCAAGGAAATTAAAAGACAATTTGAAGATGGCACACGCTGCCTTGCAGTACAATCTTTTGCTCTTTTTTTTTTATCATTTAATCCTTTCAGAATGTGTCCCTTTTTGTCAGGGCTAGATTTGTGGATCTTATCATCGTCTTTGTTCAGCCCCAAACTCTAAAATAATAACACAATAACAGCAGTAAAAAACACAAAATTGCCTTTGTATCACAGTCCCTGCAGATGTTGCATTACCGGTCTAATAAAAGTCTGCGAAACGGATGCGTTTAAGCTCATTCTGCTTTCCTTCGTCTAATGTTTCTCGTGACAGATAACCGCACGACTGAATTTGCATACAGTTACCCTGATCTGCCTGATCTGCCTTTTTTCTGCTGGTTTTTTAAGGATCCCTGTGGCTTTGATGTTGTAATTGCATCCACATAATCTTGCTGATTAGCTTTTTTCTTTTTCTCTTTAAAACTGGATCTTTCTCAAGGTCTGTCTGTAAATAATCAAGCCACTGTCCTTCACTGGACTGTTTTACATGCAGCTCCACATGCAGGTTTTATGCTTTAATGTTCAACGCCTTATTCTGCTTTTAGTCAACATGAAATCAATAGTGACCCTGTTTACTTTCTGTATGTATATATATATATATATATATATATATATATATATATATAAGTAAAATATGTTGTTTAATATATATTTCTATTTAAATATAAGAACACACACACAAACACATATATACTGTATGTGTCTGTGTATTTATGTATACATAATAAATATACAAACCTATATATATATATAAATATATATTATAAGGACTGTCAAGTAATTAAAATATTTAATTCAATGAATTATATAATGTGACGATTAATTCATTAAATTAATCGCAACGGCTGAGAAATAATCTACAAAATATCATTTAAAGCCATTATTTTGTTACATGAGAAAATTATTAAATACATATTACAGAAAGTAGCCCCCCCCCCATTTCTTTTGTCATTTTTCATTTAATTCACACATTGTCACATTAATTCGTTTTTTATTATTGTTTTTTTTTCTTTCAACTTACAAAAACTAATGTAAAGATACAATAATTTTTTATAAAATTATACTATAAATTTAAAAAAAACTGTATAAGGAATTTGAATATGTTTAATTAGAAAAAAAATTGCAAGTTATTTCAAATTAGTGCTAAAAATAAAACAAAAAAAATAAAAATAAATTTTTGTTTGAGCGGAGTAAAATTTCACCACTTTCACTTTTATAGTTATTAATAGTAGCCAATGAGAAGCACATATCGGTTGAGGACTAGCTTGCAGTCTGACAATACAAACCCTGCAGTGCATTAGAAAACGTACAGCACAGTCTGAACCCTGAGTCTGAGTGCATGAGCTCACAACAAAATGCTTTTATCATCTCTCCACATTGCTCTGTTCCTGATGCCAGCTGCACTTTCATCATCATAAAGCTCTTTCTCTGCATCACTTAAGGTCATCGGCACCTGCCGAGCCGCTATTGCAACAGACTGACTGATGACACATTGAGCTATACCACACTGTTTTTGCAATATGCAATGTGTTTTTTATATATGCATTGAATACCCAAGTATGCCGTTTTGGTGGCAGTATGCATATCACATTAAATTATTGCAAACTGCATGACACCTTATTATAAGCGGTTGCTATATGATTTTATTGATTATGATTGTACTGATAATTAATATTGCTTACTGTAGCTTTATCTGTGTTGAATTGCATTGCTTATATTACAGTGTATTACAGGATGGCACAAGGAATAACTCACCCGACAGGCAAAATTGCAGTGTAAGGCTAAAAAATTTGCAGTACTGGATGCATTAAGAAATGTATTGCATATGGATTTTTTTTATTTATCATTGGGTTAAGCATAAACCTCACTAGATTTCATGATATTAGAGCAAGTATTTCTGTGGACTATTATTTGGAGTTAGATACATTTTTTAAGATACAAGTCTCTTTGGAGAAATATTAAAAAAAAGAAAAATTTGAAAACAATATTTTGGTTAATTCGACTAGTCTTTGGAGGCCATCATTTGAAAAAATATTTGAAAATATGAATTTGAAGTTTATAGTACAACACAATCTTTGGAGATCCGATCCTCACTTAAAAAAAATATTTTTAGAATTAGATAATATTTTTTGGTTTAGAGTTAATCCACATTGTCACCCTTGTCCCATGTGTGTGCCCATATTTGGTTGTTCCTGTACCCCATTATTTCATTGTGTTAATTTGTTCCCAGACGTGTTTTCAGTTCTCCCATGACTCTGCGACTCCTGTGTTCTTCTTACGGCACGTGAGTGTGACACACATCTCATGGCAGTTGTTTTTACAATTCATATAAATTCATGAGAAAACTGGCATGATTTCCACTTCAAACCTTCTCATTGAAATGAATGCATTCCTTACCATTTCTTGGTAATTACAGTAATTCTTATATTTAGCAGTTTCTGAGTTAAAATAGTTTTGTCTAAAACAAGTTTTCAAAGTAAATAAAACAAAACTTATTAGAAAACTTACTATAACAAATAATTGTGTTGCAATACTTGCTCCTTTCTTTGGAATTGTCAGTGAAATTTACCAGCAATTTAGATTTGAAAATTTGCTTCTACACCAAATGGAGAAACATGCAGTGATGTTATGAAATCTGTCCCCTGGCTGTGAATATGTGTTTGAACACAGACACCACAAGGAAACTGCTGGAGAAAAACTAGAACAACCTTGGCTGGTTTCTTCTCTCGATTCTCACACACACACACAGAGTCTGGTTGAGTGGCTCACGGGGGCCATGCTGCCTTTGAAATAGAGTCTCAAGGACTGCTTTGATATTAAAGCATCTTCAGCAACATAAGAGTCCCGTCTCCTCTGGATGCTTAGAGAGAGACACACAGCGCATGTAGAAACATCTGATTTTGCTGTGAGAAGCATCAGTCTGGTGTTTGAAAGCAGTGGATCATAGTGTGCAGGATTCATGAAAACAGCTGTAGATTTGTCTGACTTCACCAGCATCTGTGAGACACCCGAGAAAACGGCCATGATGCACTGAAAGAGTGTCTTGAAAGACAAGAAACGGCCTGCTTTATATCTGTAATGTGATGTTTAGTGATAAGGCTAAGAATTTACTGGATGGTGTATGGTATTATTTATTCTTTATAATAGTGCATGTAGATGAATCGTTCATGATACAGGGTATGTAGAATTTACAGTCATGTCATAAAGTGTTGAATGCAATACAAAAATGAGTCTTCCTGAATATTTTTGTCTTGTTTTGCAATCCATAAATGTAAACATTGTTTGAAAGTGAACACCTTAAAGTCAGTCTGTCAATGGGGTATGAAAACTTTTTCCACTTTGAATTGAGTGTTTTTTTTCTAAACCCATTAGTAGATATTTCTTCTTGTTTTATTCAAATTCTGTATATTTTGAACAGTTTCTCAGAAAATAAGACTTATGACATTTTGCCTTATGACATTTGCTCTGAAAACCTAAACAAAAATAGTATTATAGTAAACCTACTACCTGTATATAATAGTATCTTAATTGTACTATGATAAATTTCAAACATTTGTTAACTAATTTTGTGAGTTACATAGATCTTCACACCATTTCTTTCGATTTATTCCTTAAATTTTATTAGTTGGCCTTTGAAATGGTCATTAAAAGTCTACCTTCATGAAACTTGCAGAATACAGGTGATAATTCAGTCAATCTTAAGTTCATGTCGATTATAAGATCTTGAGAGGCATTAAGAAAAAGTAAGACTGAGAACAAATGAGAAGTTTAATTTAAATGTAATAATGTTTTTGAAGCTAAACTTATCTGGTGTTTCCTCCAGGAGTGTTTCTCTTCAGTATGTGTCTGATTCCTGAAAAATCCTGTCATCTCTGTCACGATGTAAGATGCAAAGTCATGGATCAATGCAATCTTTTGCATTCGATTCTGTCTACATCCGCTTGTTTTTAAAGACAGCATCTGTAAAGAAATAACAGGATGTTCATTGACAGTAGTGCTTGTTGTCATGCAGTTCTAAGTTGATCTAAACTGTTAGGTTTGTTGCTTGTGACATTATTGTGCTTTGAAGCTTGTTCAAAATAGATTTTTGCCAATCCATTTCAGTAAAAAAAAGGAAAAAGCAGAACACACATGAAATCAGATTTTCTCAAGCTTGATCCAAATCTCCTTCAAAACGTGATCTGAAACATGATTAAAATCTCAGTCTGATCTGATTTCCAAAGTATTTATTGAACCTGCAGGAGCAACAAGCAGGGCAGGTTTTTTTTTACAGTGTAAAGGGGTCATATGATGCGATTTCAAACGTTTCTTTCTCTTTGGAGTGTTACAAGCTGTTATTGCAAAGATTTCAAAACCAAAGAATTCTTTATAAAAGTTTTGACTTGTCCACACCACCCTAAAACAGCTCGTTTAAACACGTCCCCACTTTTCTACGTCACAGAGTGGGGGCATGTTTTTATAAGACCACCCATATGTTTACACAAAGAAAGATGGCAGAGCTATTATTCTCACTGTAGTGTTGCTGGAGACAAACATCGTGAAAGAAGACATAACTAGAAATCAGTGGTTGTATTCACATCACTGTTCCAGGGGCCCATTTCAGAAAGGACATTAAGTGAAATGTATGTTAACCCTGACATTAGGGAAAAACTGGGTTTTTAGTTTGAAAAGGTTTTAGAGGTTTGTCAAACTCGAGAAAGCTGGGTAAGTCAAGCCTCTTTCTGAAAGAAAGTTAACCCTTACTCAGAGTCAGTTACTGTAGCAACTTACTCTGTGAACCTAACCAGGGGTGCGTTTCCTCAACAACGATGTAACTCCCTGATAAACCACCATAGTACGATGCATTGATTTGGAAACGAACGAGCTACACACAATTGTTTCCCGAACACGGTCGCATCTCTGTCGTTTGAACCACGTTAGTTCAACCACATAGGGCCATTGTTAAAGACGTCACACGCATGTCGTGAATATATTCCTTCTGCTATTAAACTCATTAGAGATCTCTTTTTTGCGTATGTGCACTTTTCAAAAACAGCGTTTAGAATGGATGTGCAAAAATACATAATTAAATTGCTTTTTATATTCCGATAGAAAGGAAAGTAAAGATAGTAATGCATGTTAGTTTGCTTATTTTGCCCAAGAGCATATTTATTAAAGGATATTTATTAAATGCAATAAAATTGCATAATCTCAATGCAAATGAAAACAATTAAATTTTTTGCCATATTCACATGCATATTTATTTTAGAGCTACAATTTATCTTTAGTTCCAATTAATAAAGCAAAAAGTTTTTTTTTATTTTGTATTTTAAAATTCTTTCAGGACTTGACCATCTCCAACCCTCATGCTTAAAGCTTTACCTTGTTTGAAATGTGTTTTTATAGTTACTTCATCTTTAACTGCTGCCACTTTTTCTTTCTTTGTTTTTTTGCCATTGGATACCATTAAAATCAATATAAGTTCAATAATTTACAGTTTACAGTTCTCACCTCTGATATTGTAACAGTTATTAAGTTATTAACAGTTGTTAAGAATTTAAGTTACGCATTGACAGAAGTACGCACACAAGCAGCTTTCTGGTGGGAGCTGTTGCCATGGTGAATTGTAATTTCTGCGCTCCACTGATCATAGGTTCTCATAGTCCAGCTGCATGCGTCAACCTACTCAGCGGTGAATAAACACAATTCAATGAAATTTAAAACTTAAAAAAGTTTTAATCTTTCGACTTAAAAGTCGACTCAGAGTTCTAGTTTAAACTCAGAGTTGGTTGAACCCTCAGAACAGTTTAACCCAAATATTAAGTGTGTTCAGCGCATTTACGGAGGACGGACTAAAACCTGGAGAGTAGTCTATGCTGGCTGTGCACAGAGACTAGAAATTGAAGCAATTCTACCTCTGCTAGAACAGTCTTCTGCTTCTGACTCACAACCTTTAAGTTACATTTTCTTATTTAAAGAACCTGCTACTTACTATTAAAACGCTTGTTGTTTGTCATTACTCCGATCACGAATGCAGACATGGTGAAATGTTTATGAGGCGTGATGCAACACGACACATAAAAAAACTCATGATAATCAGTAAATATGTCTCCACTGGATGCAACAAATAATGTGTTATTACAACGCACTGGATACCAGGCCAATCAGAGCGCACCTCGCTTTTTTAGAATAGTGAGCTTTTTACAAATTGACCTGGGGCCTGTTCCATAAACCAAGATTAGAGTATAAGCCAGGCTTATTTCTGTTAGTAAATAGTTGATAGTCTGATTTATTGCCAGTTAATTTGTATTAAAATAAGTCAGACTATCTGCCATAAGCCTGGCTTATTTGGTAAACTTGTTTTATGGAACAGGCCCCTTTTTCAGGAGGCAGGGCTTAGAGGAGAAACAAAAATGTACAGTATGTGAAAAATAATGTGTGTTTTTTTACACCTTAAGCCACATAAACACATTGCACTACACCAAATACATAAAAATGTTCTTTTTAGCAAAATCATAAGACCCCTTTAAATGCTTTTTTATTATTGGATTTTGATAATGCCATCTGAAAAATAATCAGTGGCTATCCATTGCTAAATTCTCATGCATGATAAATCTACAAAGTTTTGTACCATTGCTATGGAAACTAATGTAGATATGTTAGCAAAAGCAACTGAAAAAACATTCTTGCCAAATAACTTTGATCAGTTGCCTGACAAACCACCAGTGGGCAAAGCCACTGAAATATGTCTAGAGTTAGATTTAACAGCAGATGCCTTTATTAACCCACGTCTGTTGCATGATTGGCCGTTTTAAACAGCTGTCAATGATGATAAGAGATATGGTTTGAGCTATTCAGCTTATTTAATTATTTGTGGGACATATTGAGATGCTTGAAGATATTGATGCTTGAAATGTTGCATTTTGCATTGTGTTGCGGTTTTCTTAAAAAAACAAAGTTTACTTTTAGGGAACATTTACATGACATCCTTTTCAATTAAAAAAAAGCATTTTTGTTGCCTGTGCGAAAACTTTTTAAAAATGCAAAAAAAAGAACTATTTTTATTGCATATCCAAAATAACAACTCAATTAACCAATTTCCTAATGAAAATTTGAGCACACTGTTACTCACGAGTTGTGTAGAATATTTGTTGATGTCAAGGAGTTGCACACGCTCTGTTTATTTTGAGCAGATGAAGTTGAGTCCAAGAACGATTTTAACGTTTAATTTTCACAAAAGTACTCCTCGAAGCAGAGGATTTCACGAGCAGTAGGATCATTTATGAGTGTTTAGAAATGACAATATTAGCTGATTATCTTTAGGTTTGAATCTGGCCCCTGCTGCAGACAAACAAAGTAAATCTTCATGTTTATGGATCTGGAACCGAGTTTCAGAGGAACTAAGAGAGGTCACAGTAAACGTATTGGCGTAATCAGGGCCGGTTGTTCAAACAAGTGAAAAAAGCGAGCGCTTGGAGGCCTCCGGCAGATCAACACAAATCACCTTCTGTTTTTAAATGAGATGCAGAGATATAAAGCGCTTGTGAAGCCCCATCATTTATGCAGCGGAGCGGAGCAGAGTGTAGTCACTGCTTTGCTGGATCCTTCAAATCATGATATCAACAGATTTCTGGAAATACAATATTGTTTTGCTGAAGTAGTTTATAATTGATTTGTATGTATTTAGATATGCCAACATGACGCATTCCATTTTGCTTACATGTGATGCATTTCAGATATAATGTAAAACAAGACGTCAGCCAGAAATAAGAGCTGGCAGTGAGATTTATTATATATTTAATCAAAGATTACAAGAATGAATGAATTACTAATGAATCTTTCATAGAGAGACAAATTACTCAAAATTAAATAATTGAACAAATGTTAAAATGTATAAATGTAACAAAATTATTCAAATTTTTTTTCATTCACATTAATTAATATTTTTTTCTTCATTAATTAACCTAATTCGTCATTTACTCATTCAGCAGAAATAATTAAATAAAACAAACCTAGGCGTAATATTCTAAACAGTAGAAAGATACTCCCCTTCTCTCCAATAAATGAATGAATGAATAAATAAATATTTATAGATTTATGCATTTGTTTCTGTATTCATGCATTCAACATTTAATGACTTTATTCTGAGTAATTTGAGCTCTCCATAAATCTGTATGGTTTTATTTTATTTTATTTCTTTTTTTGTGCAGTGAAATTGATCAGCTGATTTTAATGGACTTTACCTCAAACATCTTATTATAGTGTTATTTTAGCAATTATATACTCTGAAATGTGAAGTTTTACAGATTTCTTGTGTACACATTGTTTTTTTCTTATAGCCTTCATTTGTATTTATTTCATATTTTAGTAATTTAAATACTTCATCCTAAACCAATGTTCATCTTAAACTCATTTTATTTGAGCCATTAAGATTTCCATCTAAAATATTCATATTTTATTTTGTTTAGCATCATAACTATCAGCGGAATTGATTTGTAATAGTTTCAGTAAACAATAACAAGGCTGACTCAAACATGTTCTTGTTCTTATTTCATTTATGCATTGCAATCTCAGTACTATTGCCAAACGATCCATGTTCTCCAACCCCATTCATCACAGAGTTCTGGACACTCTCGCCTGCTAGCTTTTGAAATGTTGACCCGATAAACATTTAAATGCTGAATTACTCAAAGGAAAAGCTCTTGACTCTCGGCACAAACCGCTGGAAGACACGGCCAAAAATAGCTCCGGCCAAAATAAATCCGGCTGACCAGAGGGTTCGCAGCATCCCGGCGCTTGTCACGTAACCTGCGATCAATATTTAATGTTCATTTTCAAGCTGTCGGCTGAAATCTAGAAAATTGGTCTCCTCCGAGCTGGTGGGGTGCTGACAGAGATTGGAGTTGAATCTATGGCCGCGGGATTGCTGAAGACACAACTCATCTCAGAGACAGACAGATGGCTCAGCGGCCCTGACACAGACATGAATCCTCACGCAGCAAATCAAGTCATCCACGACCCCGAATAAAGACAACAAGCGCCGCTCCATTACAAACGGACTGGAATCTGAGTGCACAGACAACACATAATGACATTTTATGATGAAGCGATAGCATGCATCAGGAGCAGCCGATAATGCTGGCTCGTTTGCAGCTTCGCAGAGAGATATTTCTGTCCTGTTTTGTTTGAAGCATTATTGGTCATGCTGGGCTTAGAAATCTCTGCCCACACAGTTATTGATCCGGACTAGCCCACTGCAGACCACACAGTGTCAACAGTACGATTTATTTCAAATGATATGTGGAATCATATGCATAATGTGATGGCAAATGTTTTAAAGAAGTAGTGGGTCATAGGTCACACATGCAAGCGGTCCTACAGTACAAACTTGTGTTTTCTTGTAAAGCAAAGTAATGGATTTATCGACTTATTGAATGCTTCTCATATAATTTGTTCTTAAAGTTTGTCCGTCCAGATAAACTATGACATATAGTTATTTTTGCAAATTAAACTTTCAACCAACCACATGAATAAATAATCTTAAAATAAAATATAAAGTTTTGTTCTGTTTGTGTTAATTTTTTTATTTTGGTATCTATTTAATATTAATAATAATAAGTACATATAATTGAACCAAAACTAATAAAAAAATAACTAAAATAGTATCTCAACAATACAAAAATAAAACTTCATACCAACAATAAATGACAGTATAAAATAGCAATACATAAAGGTTTTAACAATTGAGAAAATATTATTATTAATGTTATTATTTTAATAGACTTTTTATTCATATTATTAATATTTATTGAATATGCATACTATTTTCAGATTATATTTGAATAATTTACCTTGTTTTAAGTAAAATGTAAACATGAATGGGAATTTTTTATTTTTACTCACACACACACACACACACACATATACAGTATGTATATATATATATATATATATATATATAACAATAATAAAGGGAATAACTTAGAGTACAAAAGTTTGAAAAACCCTGATGTAGTTTATGTTACCATATTAATGTAAATTCTGTTGAAATTCTCAGATTTTACAACAAAAAAAGCACAGAAAATGTGGAGAAATCTGTTTTCTAAGCAGCGAGTGTCATTGCCCCCTGAGCAGAAATGAATTATGGACGTTTAATATGAGTCTGTGTGACCCGCTTTGGACGCTCCTGACATGAAGATGAGCTGAAGCGCTCTCTCTGGACGGCTGTACTCGTCTCTTCGGGCCCTTCGACAGCTCAGGCCAAATAAAAGCGTGACTCTGTGACCTCTGAGCCGTGCTGCAGCTTTTTCTATACTCAAAAAAATGGTTTTTTGCCACTGTTCGTTTTAAGCAGATATATTTTGTTAAAATAACACATTTCTGTTATATAAAATATAACTATAAATATATATATATATATATATAAATATTTGTTAAAGCAATGTGAATGTTTTTAGCAGTTTGCCAAATGTAATAAATTTTATTTTTAGGGTTCAAAAAAAAAAAATTATGACCAGTCCTAAAGACAATTTTTTATGGAACCAGACCCAAGTCTTAAAAAATTATTTTAGTTTTAAATTTGATTTGAAATATCCTGCAGATAACTTGTAATATAATTTTTTTGACTTATGTTACAACACACGACTAGCCTCAGCACATAAAAGTATTTGAAGTTTTGCTTGTGAACATGGCATTGTGGTCAAACTGGACAGTACTCTGAGCTGTTTACACTATACATATGCTCCAGATATGTAATCATGTCCACCCGCTTGGAATGTAAACATTACATTATTCATCAGTCACACAAATAAATCATTGTGTTGAGTTTTTTTTTGTTGTCTTTGCTGTTGAACTATACCGAGTGTTCTTGCACCAAATTGCATTTCTTGTGTTTGCAGATTTGTTCTTGGAATAAGGTTTGATGGGTTACCTTTAAATGTCAATTAGAAAATGACTGTAGTTTGATATTTCTGCAATTTTTGTAACAAAGCGGACAGACAACTGGGTAGGTAATAAGTATATACAAAGTTTATTTACAGAGATGAGTGCTGGTAATCAGAATAGTGATTAGATTGAGCGTGAGGGAGTGAGGGTGGAGCCCGGCATGGGCGTAACAGTACCCTCCCCTCCAGGCCCTCTCCCGAAGGCTGCAACAACATCCAACCAAAGAAGCAGCAGGGCAGGGCGGGTGGGCCGGACGAGGGAGCCTATCCAGGGGTTGCCTCCAGGATGGAATCTGGAGCCGGCTGTGGCGGATCTGGAGCCTTGGGAGGCCGCGGAGGATCTGGAACCTTGGGAGGCAGTGTTGGATCTGGAGCCCTGGGAGGCAGTGCTAGATCTGGGGCCTTAGTATCTACAGGGGACCAATCCCAAACTTCCTGCCCGCCCACCCTTTCCACTACCATGGCTATATAGCCCGGGAAAGGTGGTGTCTGACAGGTAGTTCGGGGTGGCAGGCTCCAGCAGCTCGCGTCCTGGGGAACTTTCTAGAAACTTTGACTCAAGGGGGTGCTCTGGGGGAAGCTCGAGCTCAAGGGGGCACTCTTGCAGCGCAGACTCTGGAGGGAGCTTTTGCAGCGCAGACTCTGGAAGGCGCTCTTGCAGCGCAGGCTCAGAAAGTGAAACTGATATCGGCTCTCCTTGCCACATCTCAAGGACTACCTCGAGAGACAACGGACTGGAACCCCTGGGGAACTGGGTCGGCTTACCTAGCCAAAACTCTGAAGCGGGAACAGGAGTGGATTCTCAGGCCTTGACTCCGTGGTTGAAATCGAGCATGGTGGAAGGGAATCCTTGGGGGATTTGAGGATATCTGTCAACCCCATCACTGGTGAGTGTTTCCGGGTTATTGGATGTACAGAGGTACCGGGGTACAGAGATGAGAGCTGAATCCAGAAACAGGTGAGTAAATCATAGCCAGACAATAGCTGTAGAACGGGAAGTCCGGCATGGGCGTAACGATTTTGTAATTGTGTAATGTAGTTTCAACTATAATTAACTAAAGGTAACTGTATGTTTTGCTCTTGTTTAACAGATACACTTGATCATTTGTGGCACATCTTGTCTTTTATGATTCATTACAAGACCATTACACACAAAAAAATGTTTTGTTAAAGGGAGGGTAACTTTAAACCAAAATTATTTAATTAAAGTAACTAGAACGAATTGAATGGAACCACTGTCCATAAATTAACTTGAGTTGTTTGAAACAAACCTCCTTATGTTGATAAAGTGATACTCATTTGGCCAGTTTTTAATAAACCAAAACATTTTTAAAAAACTTAACTTACATGGAAGTGAATAAATTGAGTTGGTTGGACTTTAAATTTTCATATAGATTCTTCCTGATTCAACTGTGTTGACACAACTTAAAGAGGTTGCATAAATTCAAAAATTACATTCATGTTAATAAAAAACAATTTACTTGTGTGGAACCACTGTCCGTAATTGAATTAAGTAAGTTAGAGGAGTCATTTTTATGAGTGTAGAGGTCTGGCACTGCACATGCTAATGAAGCGCTTACGACACACAACACCAGCTAAAGAAGGAGTCTGTACCTGAAAAATGTCCTTCAGGAAAACCTGGGGACGTCATGAACGGGAGATTCTGAGATTTCTGAAAATGAAAGGTGGTCTTTCAGAGTGTATGGTACACCCTTATTTCAGCAAATTTGTCCCCAAAAGTGAGAGAAATCTGTCAAAAACTTTATTTACAAAATAAACAAAACCACAATAACAGCATCAACATATATGTTTTTTTTTGTGTGTGTGTGTGTGATAGGCCTTCATAATGTATTACATTTTATATAGTAATTAATTAAATCCATTATTATTTAAAAAGATTTGTTAATCTAATAATACTAATAATACTAATATAGTAATTCAAAAATGTAAAACCACACTAAAAATTTTGTGTTTATATTACATTTAAAAATGAATGATTGGATTTATTTATTTTAATAATAATACTACTAATAATAAAAGTAATTGAAATTATTAAATTATTTGATCAATTATTTAACATTTTTATTGGACAAAAATATTGGAATATTTAAATAGGAATATTTGAAATTTAAAAATGTCATTAAAATAATACAAAAAATTATTAATTCTACTATAAATTATTTTACTCTATTAATATTATTTTAATAGTTAACAAGTGCTTTACACAGAAATGAAAAATCATTTAATGTGTTTATTATTTACATACTGTATATTATTTTTATTTATATTGTATATATTTTATTTTAATTTATTTATATATTGATCTATTCTGTCCTTTGGAGTGTGTGTGTGTGTGTGTGTGTAAACATGAGTTTTGATTCTCATTCGGCTGCTGTGGTTCATTAAATGGCGGCTGCTCTTCATTAATCTTGATTAATCGACTGCTCGGTCCAGACACTGCTGTATTTTACAGCACATTCACTTACAGTAACGCTGAGTCAGAGATAACGCAGCATGCTGCAATTAAACAGAGAGCAGCTCAGAGTTCAGTCTGGGTCACTTCGGTCCATAAAGTCCTGCACTGAGCGCCTTCTCATCAATGCACTCCGGATCCCTTCATGTCTGCCATCGTTTGCTTTGAGGCCGCTCAAAACACAGAGAAGACAGCCAGAAAAATATGAGAAAGCCGTGTTTGCGAGCTGGAATAAGCATATTCATTAAAAAGTGTCTTTTGGCTCTGTTATCTGCGCACGTTCAAGGCAGCGACCTATGTGGAAAAGAAATGAAGGGCCTCAGGCTTTTTGCTTTTAACTCTACACATGTTGGTAAATTCAAAACCTGCTCACATTTGCATATCTAATTTCTCTCTCCATTGAATTATTTTGATCTTTTGCTCCAATAAAAACCATTTGTTTTTCCCTGCTCGCGAAACTCTTTCAATTTCTACGGCAGTATCACCGCAGGCCTGTTTTCTTTCTTGGCCACGTGAGTTTGGCTGAATTTCCCAGGTGGCTGGATTGGTGCAGGTTTTCTTTCTCTTAGCTGTGGCCTTTTTGTAGCTCGTCTGCGGTCTCGACGGGGTTTTATTGGAAATGACAAGGTCGCGGGGCTCGTGGATGGGGAATAACGAGCAATCAGCATTAGCCGAGTCTGTCACAGAAACATACACGTTCTGGCCTGGGTGTGTGTGTTTTTTTTTCACATTCCTTTTCTCCACAGGGATTTAAAATCACTCCTCCAAAAATACAAAACCAGCTCTGAGTTTAAGAATAATACAATATTTGATCTGTAGCGATATAGCAACTTTGTGTAGGCCTGTTTTGTTAGTTAAAGGGTTAGTTCACCCAAAAAATTACTCACCCTCATGTCGTTCCAGTCCATGTGACATCAGTGGATCAACTACACTTTTTCTGCGCAACCCCCCCTCCATAAATAACATGTAATGTTATGTAATAATGTATTTGATGTAAACAGCCTTGTTTACATCCGGGGGAAAGCACACGCATTTGCCTAATCTGCAGTTGTTTACTCTTAGCGGAAGGCGTACGCTCGCGTTATAATACGTCTTCCACCATTTTAGAGAATAAATCACAGGAGAAGAATGGATTTTTTTTTTTAATATATATTGTCCCTGACAAAAGTCTATTTTGTAGAAACACCTGCTATTAACCTTTTTACTTAATCAATTGGTATTGGAAATAGCTCATATGAAAAGCTAAAACCCTCCCAAATTATGTTTAATGCATTGAAATTAATTAGCTTCACTGAAAAAAGATTTATCCTTTAATCAAGACAGAAAGGTCAAATTTTGGCAAGACAAGAGTTTTGTCGAATATACAGAAACTGAACAAATTTACTGCAAATACAAAAATATGTCAGCAAATTAGGTAGTGGGGCTGTGAGATCCAAATTTAATATCTTGTATGACTTCCATGAGCTTGAAGAAATGCATCCATACGGTTTGGTCATCAGGAATAGCAAAGAAAGCAGTCTTGCATACCTCCCAAAGTTCATCAGTATTCTTTGCTTTCGTCTTCCATGCTTCCTCTTTCATCCACATGCCACACATGCTCAATGATTTTCATGTCTGGTGACTGGGCTGGCATCTTGAGCATCTTGATCTTCTTCGCCTTGAGGAACTTTGATGTGGAGATGGAAGTATGTGATGGAGCACCATCCTGCTGCAGAATTTGGCCTCTTTTATGATTAGGAATATATAAAAGGTAGCTAAGATTTCTTGGTATTTCAGACTATTGATGTTGCCTTCCACCCTGCAGATCTCTTGCACACTCCCAAACTGGATGCAACCCCAGACCATGATTTTTCCCCCACCAAACTTCAGTTTTCCGGGTGAATCTCGGATCCATGCAGGCTTCAGTAGGTCTCCTGCAATATTTGCAGTGACTGTGGTGTAATTCAACAGAAAATTCATCTGAAAAATTCACCTTCTGCCACTTTTCCAGCGTCCATCCTTTTAGCAGGCTGTGGGCCTTGGCAAATGCCACACGTTTTTTCAATTGTCTTTTGTTTAGTGCTGACTTCTGGGCTTCTGATTCGACCATGCTGGCCATTTCGAGACAGAATCCGACAAACTGTTCTGGTTGACACAGGGACTTCAGGTGGCCAGGTGGCCTTGGATTTTCGAGCCAACAAACAATCTTCTCAAGCAGTTGTCATGTGGGGTCTGCCTGACCTGGGCTTGTCAAAAACGTCTTCAGTCTCTTCAAATCTTTTTTTATCCTCTGTACTTGACGCTGAGACACATCGAAGGTGTCTGCCACATCAGCAGTGGATCTGGTCTTCAGCCTCTTGATAATCAACACTTCAGCAGGCTGAATCTTAGGCATGCTTGCAGAGGTCTAGTTGCAGTTGACGTAAAGGTCTAGTGTACAGGGGTTCTTTTTATACACGCCTAATTGATCCATTATTAGTCACAGGTGAAGCTCATATGACAAGGTGACAACGTTTATGTCTTTGCAAAAATTGGCTCAATGGCTTTGAATATTAGAATACTTTTTGACAGTTTCGTTTTGGACTGAAACATTATTACAAAAACTGTTGGGAATAAAATGAGCCATTTCTTGTAAAAAAAATCTTGATTAGAAATATATTTCAGCGGCACTTGAGGTCAATTTGTACACAAGCGACAAGACTTTTGTCAGGGACTGTATATTATATATTATGATTTCAGTCAAAGAACCATCTCTTTCTGTTCATAATCTGAAGAAACAAAAAGATTCTTTAGATGTTAAACCAATTAGACAAAAAGCTTTCCTCGATGGCATCGGGAGTGTACTGAATTGTCAGCTGTCGCTCCAGGCCCTGTGATGAAAGTTCATCTGGTCTCAGAGCTGCAGGAGACGCTGTGAGAGCTAAGCTCTCCACACAAGCTAAACGCTCATGCAATCAGAGACAGAGAGCCGGTTCAAGTATCCCAAACTAAAGCATCAATCCACTGATCTCAGACCCTCCACTTCAGAGCTGCATGTGACTGAGAGTGTTTGTTGTCTGTGTGCATATAGCGCTCAGGAAAAGAACCTCTTTGTGTAGTGCCACCGATTGAGATGAATGAGAAGGAGCTTGTATACCTCAATTTTATATCATTTTGGAGCTGTTAATGAATGAATGGCAATTAAGTTTGCAACCTGCTGAAACAAGTAAATGCAGTTCAGTCCCTGTGCAGCAGAGGGCGATATGATAGAGGGTGAAAAACTCATTTAAAGCGTGCATTCTTTCTCTTACTATCTGATATAGCTAATGTTTCATCATCAAAAAAATATTCCCCTGATTTAATCTCATTCCGCCGATTGAGTTTTCCTTCATCTTTGCCAAGCACAACCTGTTCAGACTTGCTGTTTTCTGACTTTTAGTTCATCTCTGTAGCTTTGAGGTCATAAAACGAAACCCACTTCACAGCAAAAACAACTCTGAAGATACAGAGTGAGTCAGTCACGCCGAGCAACTCAACCAAAGCATCAAAATGCCTCAGAAGTTAGTAATAAGGTTCATTTTATGCCTTTGTGAACTCTGAGACAATGCATGAAAGGTTTAGAAAATTACTGTCCCATAGTCTCTCTCCACCTTTGCTCTTCTGCACCTCATTTGAAGAACTTTCCTGATGTAAACTTTATTTGCATCATATCTTACAGGAGTGAATGGTGAGGTTTGCAGCTGCATCTCTCTCTGTTTCAAACCTTCAGCCGTTGCTGTACATCTGCCACTTTAAATGAAGTGATTTGTGAAGACAAAGCCGTCTCTGGTCCGTCTGCACACAAAGAGTTAGAATCATCACAGATCACATCACATAAGATACATCTCTGATTATTTATCACATCTGTAGTTTTGATTTAACTACTACTTAATATATATCTAAATAGATATAGCATTACTTATGACAGAACACACTTGTGCTTTTGAATGGCTGTCAATGAAGAAAGATGCTCTTTGTGCTCAGATGGGGTAACACGGCATCTGCCAGCTGTAAAGCATCACCTTATGGAGGTATAATAGGTTTGGAACGACTTGAAACATACAGATGCCATTTACTGACTGCAGTAAAAGTTTGAGTTTGGGTCTCAACCTAAATCTTCAGTATCTGGAATCATATCAAAAGACAAGTGTATATGTCAGTCCACTAGTGAGGAGACATTCATAGGGAGAGTCACTTGTCAGATGAGATGCATGTGTGTCTTCGGTGCTTTACTGGAACAGAATGTTACTGACTGGCAGATACGGGCAGACAGACACAGACGGGTAGACAGAGCGAGTGGCTGAACCTGAGGAAACAGATAATCAGGTTACTGTGGATGCTCAGAGTCACATATGACCTCCACCATCTCCAAAAACTCTGATTTCCTGACAAACACACACAATAAACAACAAAACACGACACATCATCACTTTAATTTCAAAAGTTTTACTCAACCTGTAAGTATAGAGAGTTTGCACACATTCATAATGCATGAAAATTGCCAAATAAGATCTTAGCTGTTAAATAGATCCACAGCACGACACATTTCTGATGTATTCCTTATTTAACACATCTGATTCAGATCATCAACCGGTTAAATATGACCAAACTTTATAGTTTTTTTCCATAATTTTGTGGCATATATAAACGTGACTTCTAGACAGAATAATTTATTTGTTGACTTTACTTAAAAAAAATACTTTTTGGTTTTGATTGTGTCACGGATCGTGTATGAACACTCAGGCGAAGACAGGGGTCGTTGCATGTAAAATAGGCTTTTAATCCAAACAGGTAGAACAAAGTAAACACACGCATCAAAGTTACCTTAATAATCGGACAAACATAAGACAAAGTAAACAGGCTTTTAAACAGGACAACACAAGGGAGAAATCACGACAGGTGAAGAACACAGGTGGGACGGATAACTAATTAACTAAACAAGAACCTGACCAAATAAGGAAAAACAGGAAGACTTGAAAACGAAAGTAAAACAAAACCATGAAACACTCAAACAAAGACTTTCCAGATTAATTCATTTAAAACCAGCATCACATTATGACCTATACTACCCCCCTCCAATTAACAAAACAAAAGAGTAAAATCGATATGACATACAAATTACTATTATGTAAATAATGCCAATTTATTATAAAACATCTAATATTTGTAAATATAATTTCTGTAAATTTCTGGACTTGACTGTATACAGTCACAAAATTTCATATTATTACTTTACGTTTAAAGTAAAACTATAAGCTGACTTAAAAAAAAATGTAGTTTTGTAATCTTAAGCTTCTTTATTTAAAAAAATAATCTTTATACTTCAAATCTCCATGTTAATTGCCGTTTTTCTATTTAAAAAAATAATTTAGTTATATACATTTATATATGCATTCATAGCAAATAATATACAGACTATACTGTAAACAAGTTTTTTTTAACTTTATTAGGACAGTGTAGAATCTAGACTCGAACGCGATAGGACAGGCAATGTTGGTGTCGTGATTTTAATGTTTTTTACTTGCAATTTCTTTGTAATTATATGTGAAATTTCCTAAGTGATCCCCCCCCCCCAAAGCAAATCCGTGCAAATGCCACAAAAATCTCAATAGTTATAAAAAACGACCCACTTTGAATATGATCTGCACATGTTCTTGACAGATCTGGTGAGATTCGCTCGTGCAGTGAGTGAACACAGTTAGCAGCTCCACATATTCACACTAAAGAACACCCACACTGCTCTCTCTCTTTCTCTCTTTCTCTCTCTCTCTCCCTCTCTCTCTCTCTTTCTCTCCCTCTCTCTCTCCCTCTCTCTCTCTTTCTCTCCTCTCTCTCTCTCTCTCTCTCTCTCTCTCTCTCTCCCTCTCTCTCTCTCTAAGAGGCGGCGCATCGCTCGTCTGTGCTGTGAGTTTGAGTTCCGATCCTCTTCTTCCTCACACAGAGAGCTGAACCTGCAGAGACTTTACAGCACTCACTGCAGACGCGTTAACAGTTCGCACCTTCTCTTCGCTGAAACTCACAACGGAAATATCTGTCAGACCCGCGGCGACGCACGCATCCTTCCAGCGGACCGAACCGAACCGAAGCGGATCCGGAACCGGATCGGGCAACAGGAGGATCTCAAACACGGTCCAACTGGATGTTGCATCGCGCTTTCCATGGTGCTGAAATGATCTGATCTGATCTTAGTCGGAATCATCATCATCTGCACAGGTCGGCTGCGATAGTTTTATTGTTCTCCCGCACGAATGCATGCATGCATTGCACTTGTACTGTATGGGAAGGTGTTGCCTTGATTTTGGAAACCTGAGAGAGTTGCATCTTGAACGATGGCATCCAAATAACATGCCATACTTGTTTGCGCCGTAAAACCGTATTTGAAAGAGATTGCGTGTTAATTTATGATGCCCAGTGTTGTCTAATATGGCACTTTACCACATTATGGTATGGTAATGAGGGTAAACTTTTCCTAAGGGTCACGAGGAGTGCTGACAGTCCGCGGAACGATTATTTTGTTGAATTTACAAATGAGCTTTAATTGACTGAAGTATGGGTATTTCCAAAGTTCTCGTCTGCGTGTTTTTTTAAATGCATGAAATGTGCATCAGAACAGCAGGTGCGGTTTTAACTGGATTCTGTTTGTGCACAAATAATGTCACTTCTTCCATGATGAACACCCGCTGAGATAAAGCGGTTATGCATGTTCAAATGATTTTATTATTGGAAGAAGAAGCTACTGAAGGCTTGCCGTGTAGGTCAGCATGCGCGAGACACTTTAGACAAGTTGCCAAGTCATTCATTTGAGTTTTGTGTCATGATTGGAGTTCAAACATACTCTTAAATTTCACATTATTTCTGCAGAATTGAGCTGTTTTTAACTTTTAATGCTGTGCAATACAGTTCAGATGGATTGACATGCTGCATATAGCTGTGATTACATTCTTCAATTTTAAGGGCAGAGATTGAGTGCATGTCGTTCCAATGACTTTCTTTCTTGTATGAAACACAAAAGGAGATATTTTGAAGTTGGTAACCAGATGGTTTTGGATTGCATTGACTACAATAGCAAAAAATACTTTGCAAGTCAATGGGTCCATAAACAGTTTTTCTTCAAAATATCTGAAGTGCAGTGTTTAGATATAGTCTACAAGAAAATCTCAGACTCAGAATAAAATCCTCGTATTTTGAGGTCAGATCTTGACAACACTTTGAAGCTTTTGATTTATAAAACTCATCCCTGTTTCTGGTTTCTCCATGACACATGCCCTTCGTTCTTTGTCATTTTTCTCCTCATTTCTGAACGCATCACATTAATTCAAGGATACTTTGATTTACATTGCAAAGCCGAGCTTGTGCTGTATAAAAGTGACAGTCGTGACATCAGCGTGAGAAACTTGACAAATGATGCTGTCAGGCTCTGTCGGTGGTCAGTCAGGTCGCTATCTGTCCTTTTCTGACGAGGCCGTAATTTATATTCAGACTTTGAAAATGCTACTGTCAGGACTATATATCATGTATCCAGAATGGAAGAAAAATCAGCAAAACCTGCAGCGTCTGTCATTGAACTGGAAAGAGCGAGTGCATGTGTAAAATACATTGCTCAGAGGTTTCACTTTATTGCCGCCAGAGACTTAATGAAGTTCAGACTTTTGTGTCAGTTTCTCCTAAAACACATTTGGAGATGTAAAAATAGCACCAGATGTAGCTGTAGATTTCCTGGGAAACCACATACTTGCTCAAAAGCTGAGAGTCAAATGTAAAAGAATAATGTGATATGCAGCTTAGGTCATCATTTGTTCTTTGAATTCACATTTAGATCATTTATTTTTGATTAATGACTTTAGTATCTTGGTAGATTTCATAGACTTCACATTGCTGGGATCGAAGCTTGTTCCCAACACAGGATTAAAAATGTCTGAATTTTGAGATGGAGGTGTTCAGAACTGTGAGGGGAATACAAGTCAGAATTACAAGATATAAGGTCAACATTGTGAGATATAAAGTCAGGTT
>JAUMHI010000063.1:17615718-17626194 GCA_032359435.1 Enteromius unitaeniatus
GTGTTCAGAACTGTGAGGGGAATACAAGTCAGAATTACAAGATATAAGGTCAACATTGTGAGATATAAAGTCAGGTTTTTGAGATATAAATTCAGAATTGGGAAAAAAATGGATTTTGAGATATAAAGTCAGAATTGCAAGATGTAAAAGCAGATATATGGTCAAAATAACCCAGAATTATGAGATATAAAGAATTTCAAGATTTAAACTCAGAATTGTGAGGAAAAAAGTCAAAAATAAAATATCTGAATATTCTAAATTTCGAGATATTAATAAAGAATTGCAAGAATTGAAAGATAAAAGTTAAAATTGTGAAAAAAAAGATAAAATTGTGAGGAAAAAGTCAGAATTACAGGGTATAATGAGAAATTGTGAGATATCCAGTAAGAATTGTGAGATTAAAAAGTAGGAATTGCAAGATGTAAATTCACAATTCTGGAAAATATTGCAGAATTGCATGATAAACATTATGAGGAAAGAGAGATGTAAACTCAACACCGTGGAATAAAAAAGTCACAATTCGATTTTTGAATCCCATGACAGAAAGTGGCTTCCGCAGATCTCTCTGGTTGTTTGTTAGCGGCGGTGAATCTGCTCTAGGCTGAAGCTGCTGTACCGCGGGGTCTGACGCACACGGGCTGCGCTGTCAGGATGCGTGTTACTGCGGAGAGTCTCAGTGCTGGCGTGATACCAGCAGGCAGGAACATACAGTCACACTCCAGATGGCTCCGCCGTCCGCCGCGTTCCCACAGACCTGAGGAGAGATCCGCTCCAGACTCCGCGGGAGAGCCAAGCTGAATGCACAGAGTTTGAGAGGAACCACGTGACAGAGGATGACAACATGCATGTCAACATGCACAAGTTTATATCTGTGTGTGTGATGGGAATCTTAAAGGTACAGTGCACTCAAAAGTGACAAATTCTATCATTTACACTGCAAAAATCTGTATTTTTGTCTTCAAATTCAAATCAGCATGCATAAATGACTTAAGATATTAAGTCTTGCTTTCTGAAGAATGTTCAAAGATGAAGCACATTTATGCTTAAAATGTAAATATTTCTGCTAATTTTCCTTTTGAATGAGTTGTATGTTTTGATTCCACTGACACTGACTTGCAAAATGTCATTTTTATATATTTTTCAGAAAGCAAGACTTGATATCTTAAGTAATTTTGTTTATCGGTATGTTTAGATGTGGCCTAATCATTAGTGGCCTAAGGGATAGGGAGTTGGACTTGTAACCCAAAGGTTGTGGGTTTGAGTCCCAGGTCTGGCAGGGATTGTGGGTGGGGTTAGTGAACATCCAGCACATTGGATGGGTTAAATGAAGAGCAAAAATAATATGGGAAGCCATACCTGGCCACATGTCACGTCCTTTCCTTTCCTTCCTTAGACGTTTGTACTGAAAAATAAAATTATGAAGCATACTTGTCAGCACTTGCATAAACTCAGAATTGTAAGGAAAAAGAAATAAGGTTGAAATTGTGAGACAAACTAGGGAGATATACACTTGTAATTGTCAAGACAATGATAAAATTGTAACAGAATGTTTAGATATTTGTACTGGAAAACAAGATGAAATTTTGCAAAAAATCTTTTTGCATTGTGCTTGGCCTTATGTCATTCCAAACCTGTTTGACCTTCTTAATTGTGTGAAACATAAATGAGATATTTTGAAGAATTTCTCATCAATCCCCTTTCTCCAAAATGTTTTCTGGAAAACATTGCAAACAGGTTTAGAAGGACATGAGGTCAATAAATGAGCAGATTTGTCATTTTTGTGTGCACTGTTTGTCTAAATATTGCACATTTGCGTGGATTTCAGTTATTTCGACATTGATAAAACGAGGCAGCTATGCAATCCGTTCAGTGTTGTTGTTGTTTACTGTACATTGGCATTGATTATTCACGTGTGCATATATGGTTGTGTCTATGTGTGTTTCTTCGTGGCATAATCTGGATTCCTTTAGTTGAATATGGGAGCAATCAGTCATGTATTCATGTATTGATTTTCAATAGGAATTTATATTCACTTCCCTCAGTTTGGCGTATTGCCCTAAATTTGAGTTTAATCAAGATGAAAGACTTACCTCCATTTGAATACAACTTTAATCAGGCTTGATAGTCAAATTCTGTCAAATTTGCACCGACGAGACTGAGCAGAATGAGAATGGTAGAGAGCGAGCAAGAGTATCTTCAGATGTGATTCTGGAAGGAGGTCTGGGCTTTCAGCTGAAAAGCTTCTTATTTCTATCTGGGTCCTTTTCAGCTCAACAAAAAGCTATTAAACATTTAGATAAAGAGAATGGACCTGCCTCCTCAGTTCACTATAGGGATATGAAATCATATTGCGCTTTCATGGCGTGTTTGTGCTGCGGTATCGGCTCAGATTCTGCATGCAGTGGCATTTCACACCTCGTTTATTTTTAGTGTTAACAAATGACAATATATTTTATGGAATCTGCTTCTGTTCAGAAAGTCTCTATTTGCAGTCAAATGACTCAGGAATCCCTCAATGCAGTAATTCAGTAGTTTTGCATTATAAAGATTGTATAAAGTACAAATAGATATGATTAGCTTGATGCAAACAAGATTAATAATAATTATAGATGTTTGTGTTTGGATGTTCAAGGAGTTAGTCTAACTTTGGACTGTTCTTGCTGCATTTTTATCCAAATTTCACAAACTTTAAACAATAAAGACCAATAAAGATTTGAGTCCAAGTCCAATTATGAAACAGATTTATTTGATCTAAAACCATCTCTACAGGCAATATTGTCTCTATTCAAATCGAAGCAGATTTGATTCACTTGAGTTCAATAACTGTAAAGTTCATTATTTGTGAAATGATTCAGTTAAACAGCTCTGCAGAAGACAATTGTGTGATTAGTCAGCTCATGTTAAGTTGATTCAGTTCAGTTCAATAAAGTTCATTAATTCAAGTGATTCAGCTATGAATATCACTACATATGGAAATTATCAGGTCAAATCAGTTCAGAGTCAGGGTTTAGTTCAATAACAGTAAAGTTCATTAATTATGAAGCGATTCCGCTATAAGCATCTTTACCAAAGACAGCCGTGTCAATTCAGCTCATGTTGATTCAGTCAATTCAGTTAAATGTTGTTTCAATAACAATGTCGAAATCAATCATGAAACTAATTTAATCTATAAAGTAGCACTACAGAATACAAATGCACCATTATTCAGCTCAATTCAGTTCAGAGTCAATTTGGTTTAGTTCAATAAAAGCAAAGTTCTTCATTAATTATGAAATGATTCAGCTTTAAGCATCCCTACCAAAGACACTAGTGTCAGTTCAGCTCAATTCGGTTCCTTCAATAAGAGTGTTGCAAACTCTATCAATTATGAAGCTACTTCAAGTTATCTGTGAAGTAGCACTACAAGTTTCTCCTCCGATTGATTCAGTGCAGTCAAACCGATAATACCCCTGAGCAGTTGTTAGTGCTTTTATTAGTTGTAGAGACAGGTGATGTTCTCTGAGGGTGCAGTGGTGGTTTGGTGTGAGGTCCAGGTGCGCCGCAGACAGCGGGATGTGCGTGTGACACATACAAGGCTTCTGCCGTGAAAAGAGCCACTGGAGAGCAGCAGCACAGCGCAGCATGACAAACACACTTCAAAGAAACATCCTCCCTCCCGTCACACAGAAAGAGAGGAGCAAGATGAGTGGAGAAGCAGCAGAGCAGCACGGGGTTTGTTCTAATCCAGCACAGCTGTTGTGTTTGTGTACAATCTCCACTCTGATCACAATGAATTATTTCTCTGCCGGCTATAAATACACTCTTCCTTAAACGAGTCCACGTTTAAGGCCTGGAATCTCTGCGAGGCTCTTCATGAGCTCATCGCGAGTCAGATAACCCTCCCACTCACATCAACGTAACTGAATCAACAGATATAACGGCATTTCAGAGTCTATAGAGCAAGCATTAGAGCTTCTACAGCAGCACCGCATCTCTGCTGTAATGGAAAGAAAATGTGCTAAAATTGCATTTTGTGCAACCAGCGAAAAAAGTGGTTTACTAGAGTGTAGAATAAAACTGAATTGTTCATTATTCTCTTTGAAATAACGGTTGCTTTAATCAAATATCCCCAACAGTATCTATAGAAAGATTTTTCTAAAAATGTCATTTATATTATTTCATTGTATTTATAATTTTGTTAAATGTTTTATGTATTTGTATATCTTATTTTAGATTTATATATTTGTATTATTTGTTTAATTACAAATTTTATATTTACATTTATTTTAGATTTAAAATAATTGATTTATTTAGTAATATGTTTGTTTATTTTATCATTTTTCTATTGTGCATGCAGTGCAATAATAATATCTTATTTTAGATTTTTTATATATAGGTGTTAATGCATCAGCTTTTTGTATTTTGATTACATTTTTATTGAAGTACTGTTAGGAATTTTGGAGGCAGCAATCCAATAATAATAATAATAATAATAATAATAATAAAATATTTATTTATTTACACACAGCAGTTTTTTCTGCTCCTCGTATCTGATTGGCTTAGAGGAGTGTTATATGTGATAACAGAGCTCCAATTACTGAAATTCTGTCACAAACAAGAATATTATTTTTAATTTTAACAACACCTTGTAAGATGTAGAAATCACCCTTAAAGGAACACTCCACCTTTTTGAAAATAGGCTCATTTTCCAACTCTGAGTTAAAGAGTTGAGTTTTAACGTTTTTTAACGAATCCATTCGGCTGATCTCTGGGTCTGGCGGTAGCACTTTTAGCTGTAGCTTAGCATAGATCATTGAATGATTAGACCCCTAGCAATTTTAGAGTTTTCGAAAATGTTCCTATTTATAACTTGACTCTTCTGTAGTTAAATCTTATGCTAAGTTACTATAGCTATTTTGTAAAGTTACGCAATGATATTACGCAGCACTGGAAGCGTGCTTTTTAACAACCCAGTCTCACGGCTGTTCGTGATTTAGTTGCGTAATTTAATTTAATCCATTTATTTGTGGCAGGAACACATTTATTTAGTTATTTTCTTAAGTCTAGCACGTTTTTAAACTACGATGCATCCAATGGAATCTTAGTTTAAAAAACGTGCTGGACTTAGGAAAATAACAAAATAAACGTGTCCCTGCTAGTTTTTAACCACGGAGAGACATTTGTTACACTGGGACACTGCATAATATCATTGCGCCTGCTGCAGCCATGGTACAGCAGCAAAGTTCCTTGATTACTACGCCGAAATGAGAATGTAGTTTCTAGACATATAGGCCTAGAAAATTGCAACTTTTTTGTTTCCGTCAGTCTACGTATGTGATGTAACTACAGAGATTCAATGATCTATGCTTAGCTGCGCTAAAAAAGCTACTGCCAGACCCGGAGATCAGCTGAATAATTTCGAAAACTGTACAACTCAACTTTTTAACACTTAAAGTGTTCCTTTGACAGATAGTAAGGAAAGAATAGTACGACAAACATACCGCTTATGTTTTATTGTAAATAAACTGTAAGAGTGATGCAGCTATTCTGTATGATATTAATGAGCTTTAAATACAGTATGTTTTCAATGTTACTAGTGTTACTAGTACTAAATTGACTTTTAGTAAAGGAGGCTTGAGCTCAGCTGTTCAGCTGTCAAACTGAGATTTGAATCCCCAACAAATTTGAATTTCCCGAACAAACCCAAATTTGATACTTCACCTAACACATGTAAAAGCATCTGCAGATCTCTCGTTTGGGGATCCTAGAGATGCACCCGAGGCTCTGCAACACGAGGCGTTTGATTTCAGTGCCGTTCTGACAGCTTGTCTAGGATTCGACCGCTCTCGGGAGGAAAATCTCCCCCCCGCATCACCTTTAATGAGGATAAAAGGTCAGAGCTTAATTATTCATCTGGGATGTCAGACAATCCCCCAAAGACTGAAGTTTAGAGCTAGCAGCGCTGAATAATGCATAAAGCATCTCCTCTCGCCTTCAAACAGTTTGTTTGCTTGTTTTCTGCCGGAGATCTGGTCACACTGACCGTCAGAACTCACTCTGACCTCTGCTGTCACTCCCTGATCGAGCCTCAAGAAGGCACCTGAGAAAACTCACATGAACTCCTGCGAGTGTTTATTTGAAGCATGTGGAGTCATTACAAGGCGCGCCGGAGCTGCACTGAACCCTCGCTCCTCTGAGGTAAAGCTGCTTTGTTCAGCTTTGAGTGTGTTTGTGTTGGCAGAGGAGACGGTAGGAGATATCGGCGCTATTAGCGTGTATTAAAGGGAAGAATAGCGTAATGTGATACGCTTGGAAAAGGATTAGAGTGAGAGAACGGGGAGAGGGAGTGTGTGGGAGAGAGCAGGAGGAATATGCCACCAACGCACTGCACTACCTGTCACTCAACATACCGTAACCAACCAACGTACATGGAGGAGGAGAGGGGTGGGGCTTACCAGGGTGGGAAGTCTGCATATGACATTTCCGACTTTGTTGTCTTTGCACAGTTTTTGAGCTAATCATCTCAATTATGAGACAACTGTTTAAAAGTTTGGTGTGAGATTTGGGGACAGCAAAGACACTTATAATGTCACAAAAGGTTTCAGTTTCAAATAAATGCAGTCCTTTGAACTTTCTATTCATCAAAGTTGTCTAAAAAACGGGTGTTATCTAAAAAGTTTGAAGCAGTACCAAAAAAAAAAAGTTCAAAAACATTAGATGCTTGCTTCAATTGAGTTCAATTTACTTGAATTAAATATATGTGATTAAATTTTATTAAAATAGGCCTAATTATTTTTATAATACTAGTTTATCAAAAATAGAAATAAAGTTAATTTTATTATATTGATTTATTTATTTATATTGATTTATTTTTTAGAAACACTGATGAATTGTTGCTGATAATGCGTTGTTATTAAATCATGTTTTACTTATTTAATTTTATGTTTATTATTTAAGTTTACTTTTAATATTGTATTGTATGTATCATATATATGTATATATACTGTATATATATATATATATATATACACAAACTTTATTTTGTTAGAAAAAACTAATAATTTTACTTTCAAATATTTCAACTTTTCAATTTAAGTCATGACTAGTTATCTCAATTAATCAAACCTTGGAATCAAAATGATTAATTTATATGTTTAATATTAACAAATCAACTACAAGTATTGTAAAATAAGCAACCAGTCTGAAAACTTATATAAACTGGGAATATTGATGACTGATGTCATATTTGGCATATTTGAATGTGAATATGGAAATGCGAAACTTTGAAGAACAAAACAAAATATATGACTTTCAGAGGACCTCTCACAAACTTTTCTCTCTCCTCTAATCTTATTTAAAGAGCTCACTGAGAACAGTTTGTGCTTCTTATAAACTACTCTAAAGAATAATGTTGTTTTTTGTGCGCTGACATCGATATGAGGAGTATAGAGCAATGAAAACGCACAGTTACTTATCGAGCTACGACTTTATTGTGTTGTTCTCAAATGATACAGATGTTTATTTGGTACCATTAAAACTGGAAAAATGACACAGAAAATGAGATATTCGTTTCCACATGGTGTTTAATGAGGTTGCAGTGCGGTTTTGCAACGTCAGGACTTTTGAGGGAGATAATGCCCTTATTTTCCCGGTGTGAAGTCGCCCTGCACGCATTTACTGACAACACTCATTCATCTTCTCGCAGGTAGAGCCGTTAGTGTGTGTGTGCGTGTGTGAGACAGCGCACATCTGATCTCTCTGTCTCTACGCTAACCAGGAATAACCCGGCAGCGTTTCGAAGCGAATCCAGTGATCTGAGAGAGTTTGTGTCCATCAGGAGAATCCAGTCGTGAACGCAGGAGGGGAAGGTCAGACCCACAGCGTCTCAAAATATGATGGAAAAACACATCCTTCCTCACGGCTGGGCTCTTCAAACTGTAACTCTATCTGCTGCGGCAGCACCTGGTGATCAATTAGTGCTCAGTGTCACACTTAACTTAATTACAATCATTCATTATGGCCTAGCGAGACTCAGATGGCCAACTATAGCTCAGACACTTTGGCAGCGGGCAGGTTATTTTTATTCAAAAATATGGAGTCAGGTCAAATTTATTTCTAATATACATTGTTGCAGTATTTTAAATGAGCTTTAATTCATTTGTAGACTTTTTGTTTGCTATTTTGTGACATGCTTTTGTGATTTTTGTCAGTTTTAATGTTTTTATTTTGCTTCATATTGTATATATTTGAGTTTATTTTATAGCTTTATTAGTATTTGTTAGTATTAATCTTAGTTTGCATGTTAAAATATTAACATATTTTTTTACTTTGCTTTAAGTTTTTTCATCTAACATTAAGTTCTTTTATTTCAGCTTTATTTCAATGAATAAAAATAATAATAAAAAATAACTGAATATAGCAACACTACTCAGTTATAGTATTTATTAGTATTTTGAACAACAATATATTTTTATATTTTAAATTTTCATTTTAGTTTATAATGTGCTTTTGGACTTTTTTATAAATTAAAAAATATATTATTAAATATATTCTAATGTTATTTCAAGAGCTCCCAGAAAAGAGTTCAGGCTTCCCATAAACTATTCTAAAGAATAATGTTTTGTGTGTGCTGACATTGAAATGAGGAGTACAGCGCAATTATTCACATAACAATTTTTTTATATTTTTCTATAATGTGCTTTTGGAATTTGTAATAAATTGAAATTTAAACTTTAAATTATTTTATCTTGAGTTTTACTTTCATTTATTTTATTTTATTTCATTTTATTTTCCCAGGCAACATTTAATAATTTTTTTTTAAATATCTTAGTATTTATATTTGATTGTATTTCTGCTTCATTTCAATGAATACAAATCTTTATATTTTAATAATACATTTAAAATTGTTGGCTATTCTAAAGCATGTAGTACTCTGATAAACTATTTTTCAAGCATGCATTTACTTTATTTTTATATCAAGTGTTATACTAGTGAGTTTTTGTGATAGATTCAGAGGGTTTTTGTATCTGCAGCCCATTTAGTGCCCCGTTAATGTGTGATGACATGAATATGGGACATTTTTTTTGGGTTTCATGAATTATTCTCCTCTCTGAAAGCGGCCTAGACTCCATTTAGCAGGTGGGTGATGTTCCAACTGAACGCCACATCAGATCTCATCACACCGCTGTGTGTGTTCAGCATGTGAGAGAGACTGACAGTCAGAGAAACACATTTCCTCATCCTCTGCTCAACAAGACTGCATTTATTTAATGGAAATTGCAGTAAAAACAGTAAAATATTATTACAATTTCAAATAACTGCTTTCTCTGTAAATATCTGTTCAACTGTAATTTATTTCTGTGGTCTAATCTGTATTTTCAGCATCAGTCCTCCAGTCTTCAGTGCCACTTGATCCTTCAGATATCATTCTAATATGCAGATTTGCTGCTAAAGAAACATTCTTCTTCTTCTTATGTTATTATATAGTTTGCTGCTTCATATTTTTGAAGAAATCGTGATACATTTAATTATTTCGGGTTCCTTCGATGAATAGAATTTCTATTTGAACTTTTGTTATGTTAGAAACGTCTTCACTGTCACTTTTGATGCATTCTTAATCAAATTTCGGCTGAGCTTTTGCAAGATGGTTTACCTTTGAAATATGAATTATATTTCATAACATTCAAAAGTTGTAATCTGAGAGTTTTGTGTGGTTTCTCAGGTGTTTATTGCTGTCAGTAATGTGATGTGTGGATGATTATGGGAAGAGATCTGGCTCACATAAGCAGAACAAATGGCTGTGTTGATTTCTCATGCTGTTCATCAGCAAACGCTGCTAAATGTTCCTGCAAGAATGAAGTTTTCGAGACTTTCGACTTCTCCATAAACAACCGCCCACAGCATCAAGACAACCATATTTGCATAAGCAAGCACAGATCACCCAGCTAACAGGGAACGATCTCACAACTGTCTCTGACAAACTTACAAAAAACATTCTTAACGTCTGAGGTATGCTTTCATAACGTTCAGAGAGAGCATTCGTACCGTGTTATTTGTACTTAATGAACATTCTATGAAATGTTTTTGGTAACTAAATAGAATCACAAGAAAACTGGAAATTTAAACAAATATATCAAATAAACTTTAATAAAGTTGTTTTTTGGATTAAAATTAGGTTAATAAAATGTTGTAGAGAACGTTTTTGTAATGTTTTAACCTGTCAAATGATTAATATAATAGTAACATAATAATAATTAATATAATATTTATTATATTGTTTACATAATGTATGTGTGGACGGTGTATATTTATTATGTATATATAAATACTATATATATTTATATTTATGTTTATATATAATATAAAATATAAAAACATGAATATAGAAATGTAAATATTTTCAAAATATATACTGTATGTGTATGTATTTATTTATACATAATAAATATACACAGGACACACATAAATAATATAAAAAAATATTTATATATATTTATT
>JAUMHI010000063.1:17633519-17650988 GCA_032359435.1 Enteromius unitaeniatus
AGAAACCATTAAAAATATCAGTGAAAACTGTTTTATTGAGAATTAGGGTGCATTGAATAACATTATGTGACCACAGAGAAGCAAGCTAATATGATGTACTGACTTAATGAATATGCAAATTGACGTAAGTTTACGTTGAAAGTTACGTGAAAGTTTACAGATAGATGGCTAATGTGTGTGCCATTGATATGTTCAGTGTTTATCTAAACTGTTTAATGAACACTTCTGGCACTTTTTTTGAGTCTCTTCATTAGTTTTGTTTTTCCTGTAAATGATTCAATAAATACCGTACCGTGCCATTTATACAGAGGTATTACCGTACCGTACCGTAAGTTTTGATACCGTTACATCCCTACTAAACATTAATTTAGCCGAACATGAAATCTTTTAATTCGTTTCATTTTAATTATTTATTTTTTTTTTATAAATATTTGTTTTTATATATAGTAATATTTGAATATATTTTGTTTATTTATTTATTTACATTTTAGCGTTAGCACATTTTATTACATTTTTTAAAAATCATTAAACAGAACATTTTATCTCTTCCAGCATTATTTTCCTTTTACTTTTTCTTTGGTAATTGTTTATGATTTATATATGCGTGTAAGTATTCACATTTTTTAAAGAACATTTAATTTATTTATTTACATTTGCATTTATGCATTTAGCAGGAAATTATCCAAAACACACGAGTAACAAAAGCAATTTTAACCAGAAAAGGAGTTTAGTTGCTATCTTGGTTAAGTTGCATCTAAATTTTCTTAATTAGGAAAAATGAATAAGGACTTGCAAAGACATTTTTGGATATCTAGTGTTTGATAATTGAGTTGCTGCAGTTTAATACTGTTAGTTTGTTTGATGCATTAAAAAAAAGTAAAAGAAAGGAGGAGTAGCCATAGTTGTGTGGGTCAAGCTTTGGCTAATGATCTGTGACACTGGAGCCCAAAGCAGTTTAATATTGCTGCATTAATACAGCAGATCTATACTGGAGCTGGTTTCAGAGAAAAACCTCCATCAGCAAAATGCAAAGATCAAACTCAGAAAAGCTGCTGTGTTACAGAGGTCAAGGACTGGCGTTTCCTGCAGCTGTTGAGCGTTCAGCGTTTGCACACCTCCTCAGTAATCAATATAGTCTTATGTGACATTCTCTTTATCTGGAGATGGTAAACAAATATACAGAATGTCGTAGAA
Organism: Enteromius unitaeniatus; assembly: GCA_032359435.1. Classification (NCBI taxonomy): domain Eukaryota; kingdom Metazoa; phylum Chordata; class Actinopteri; order Cypriniformes; family Cyprinidae; genus Enteromius; species Enteromius unitaeniatus. The sequence continues at coordinate 17,634,714 of JAUMHI010000063.1, forward strand.
ACACCCTTAGTAACAAACAAGAACTCTCTATTAACTACAAAGTACATACTAGCAACATACTACCAATAGCAACACCAAAACCTGGTTTTCGTAGGAAAACTACAATTAAATATACTGGGTCAAAATTTGCTAGTTTTTTGCTTTTTATTTGTTTGTTGTAATATATATATATATATATATGTTTTGTTCTTTTCCACTGTGACACTGCTCTGAAGCTATCTCTGTTGTGTAAAACACTATACAAATAAAGATGACACTGATTACAGTTTATTTATATAGCACAATTAATTGCAACTTACTTATTTATTTATTTATTTATTTATATACCAAAAAAAAGATAATATTGTTGAATATTATGTGCATGTATAAAAATGTAGTTTTTGTTTATGGCAATATTTGATAATATTATGATGTTTATTTATTTACTAAATATTTTATTTTTGTATTTGGCAATATTTATTTTCATGTGTTAATTTGTTTAATTATTCATTTGTATTTATATTGTCAGTTATTCACTTTATTTATATCTATTCATTTATTTGACATTTGTTGAAGTATTAATATTTATTGAATTATACACACACACACACCCATATATATTTATTTATTTTTTTTAATTTACTTATGTATTTACTTGTATTATTTAATTATCTAAGCATTTATTTAATATTATTTTTATGCTGAATTATAAATATTTATTCAACTATTATCTATGTTTTAGTTCTAATAACATATTATTTATTTATTTGCTTGCTTGCTTATTTTTTATAATTTATCTTCCTTTTCTTTTTCATACTTTATAACTTGTCTTGATCAAATTTAGTAATCAATTGATGTTGTTGTACAGTAAATTTACAGTTTCTTCGCTTCTAATTTGCCTTCATTCACTAAGGCACTTACTTTTATACGCTTGTGTGACACGAAACGATGCAAATCTGAACTTGTGCTGGAAGTCTGGATCGATCTGGCTCGGCTCTGTACTCTCGCTCTGTTCAGGGTATAATTAACCAAACAAAGCTTATTGATTCTGCTTGTAGCTGAAATGGTTTGTGTGCTGGAGGTCAGGGAAGCGCTTTGTTGGCTATAAATAAAAACAGAAAGGAAAGCATGCATTGGATGCCGGAAAGCCACTATAGCTGTATATTTCGGAGTCAGTTTTAGTAGGTTTGCGGAGGTTTAGGCTCTTTACGGATCTCCACACATGTCATCTTAAGCTGTATTGATGCTGCTTGTGCTTTTATATCGTCTGAAGGCAGGCCTGGATTTATTTAACTCACTAAATCAGAAGATGGTCTGACAAACGGTCATAAAACACAAGGTCCTGCAGGGAACAACAGATTGTTTTGAGGCAGGAGCTCTAAATTAAAGCAGCTTTGACACCGTTTAAAGGAATAGTTTCAGTCTTTGTGTTTGCTGTTGATTAATTTGTTAACTAACACTGTATTTTTTACATTCAGAGTTAAGAAAGTCTCAATGAAGGAGAAAATCATGATCAGACAGCATATGTGCATTCATTCACATCTCTAATGCTGAAATGTGTCTTATTTCATGTTTCTGCTCTTATAGTGAATTATCAACAGCACTTAGAATATCTTTTCTTTAATAAAAAAAATATATATATATATATATATTTATCTATGGTAAAAGTTTATACGTTTACCTATTCATTTATTTATTTATCTATTCATTTTTTTATTTAATTTCTTTGCTTTTTTACTTTGTATTTGATAATGTTTATTTTTATATTTTTTTATTTACTTATTTTATCTTAAGTTATTTATTTGCATTTAATATGGTTATTTCTGATTGTATGCCTTTTTAATTATTCTTTTATTTATTTATTTATTTATGTTAAATTATTCTCAATAAATATATTAATCAAAATGACTGTTATTATTATTATTTTTATTATGTTTAATTATTTACATATTTGTTTATTTATTTCCATTTAATATGGCTATTTTTTACTTTTATTACTTTTATTGTTTTTATTTTATTCTTTAAATTATTCTTAAGAAATATATTTATCAAAATGACTATTATTAAGAAACAATCATGCAGTAATTTAATGGTGTTAATAAAAATTACAGCAACGATTCTATCCTCTGAGACAGAGATGTCTTTGCAGACCCTGAAACACAGCACAGCGTCTCCAGATAAAGCATCACTGTGAGCTCTGTTTATGAATTCTCTCCAGCTGAAGGACAGCCATTGAGGAAAACACCGCTTTCATTCAGAGCTTGTTTTGTGGTGCATTAGAGACATGTGCTCAAATAAGGAGGCTATAGGAAATCAATTGAAGCTCTCGCACACACACAGTATTCCCATGAATAACAGACCTGATTGAACACAAGTGTGGAGGAAAACCTGCTTTCAATTTAATTAAACACTAATTAAGATTATTATGTTCGGCTCTGCAATTATTCAGATTGATCTGAAAAGTGTAATTCACATGTCAACATGTCTTGTGTGTGAAGAGAGAAACTTCTAAATGTATGTGTGTGTGAGAGAGAGTTTGAACAAAGAATCAATCAATCTCTGGAATACTTGTTTTTTCTTCTTCTTTCTTTTAACTATAATAATTTTTGTTGAGCTTTTTCCTTTTTTCTTTCTATGAACAGTTTTATTCTTTTGGCATATTGGGCTTTTAAAGGTCCATTTGTTTTTTTTCTCCATTCATTGAAACCATTTAAAGAACACATTACAACAAGATTTGTTAGCATTAGTTAATGCATAAAATAACATTTATTATTTTACATTTTTGCATTTATTAATCTTTCTTAATGTTTAGTATTTTAGTTTTTTAATTAATATTTTGAATGACCTTTTATTTTTATACAGTACTTCCGGTCTTCATTTTTAGTAAAAAATGTTTTGTAATTTATTAGTGTTTTGTCATTTTTTATATTACTATTTTACTATTACTATTGTTATACTATTATTATTATTACTTATGTGTTTAAACTTTAATTAAAATTTTAATTTAGTCTTTACAGCTAGGTAATATAAATGCTCCATCTAAAACGTAAAAAAAAAAAAAAATGTTTCAGCAACATGTTTCTATTGTAAGGCAACAGGCCAAGACGTTGCAATAAAACATAAACTTCAGAAGACAACAAACCATACATACACAAAATAACATTGACGATCGACAGTACTGGACAAAACACAACGGGCTTATAAACACGGGGGATAATTTAGGACAGGTGAGGAGCACAGGTGGGACAGGTTGATCAACCAACTAAAACCATATAAGGACAAACAAAACAAAACCAAAACGAACTAGTGACAGGTAACATGGACAAGAGCGCGACATCTATAGTTTACATTTTTTATTGATAATAAGTCTTCAGCCACTGGGTTATATTTATAGCAATAGCCAAAAATACATTGTATGCGTTAAAATTACCCATTTCTTTTTGAATGCTGTAAATCATTAGTAGATTAAGTAAAGATCATGTCCCATGACTCCGTCTGGGCCATTTTTAAGGGAATTTTCTCAGTATTTAGATTTTATTGCACCCTAAATTCCAGATTTCTAAACAGTTGTATCTCTGCCAAATACTGTCCAAATACTGTCCATAAATCATGAAAAGCTTATTTATTTAGTTTTTAGATGATACGAAGATCTAAAAAAAAAAAATGGACAATTATGACTGGTTTGCTTGTAAAAGCTTAAATGTAGAGATGTATATTTAAAGATTCAGCCTCTTACTAGAACAAATTGATTATATGGTGTTTGAAAAGATGCAAGAGAGTTTAACACAACTCATAAAACTACAGCTTTTAGTTTCTCTAGTATGAAAGATGTCTCGACGCTGTCATTTGTGGGTGGTGGTGTAAAATGTATATACAAAATTAGACGTTTACATCTCATGTCCATTTATTTGTGGACTGTAGATGCTCTGGCAACATCAAATCACTATGGCAACATCCTCCGACTTCTGCAACTGTATGTTCTCATTTTCTGAGAGATGACCTGACCATTCGCTCATTTACATACACTGCAGAAAATCTTATGGAGAATAGAGACCAAACACATTTGCTAAGATTTCCTTAAGCAAGCACTCACATTTACACAACAGCCATCGTGAAATTGGTTTGAAGAACACATTTTGAGCAGCTTTGATGTAAAAATTTGTTTTTGTGGAGCTGAAAATGATTCTGAAAATGATTCTTAAACTTTTTGTCTAAAAATAGCAATAATGAAAGCGCATAGTTGTAGTTGTACAAGTATATAGTTCATTTGTACCGCTATAGTGCAACACACTTGCAGATTTTAACATGCCATAAATATGTCACAATCCTTAGAAAAAGATGAGATAAAAATTTTAAATGATAAGATATAGATTGTGAAATATAAACTCATCATCGCGAGATACAAACTTTATGAGACAGGAACTTGTAAGATATAATCTTAAAATCTTGAAATATAATCGGAGAATTCTGAGATATATTCGAAGTTGCGATACATAATCTCAAAATTATGAGATATAAACTCACAATTATGAGATATGAACTCAAAATTATGAGATATGAACTCAAAATTATGAGATATGAACTCAAAATTATGAGATATGAACTCAAAATTGCGAGATATAATCTCACATTTATGAGATATATACTAAGAATTATGAGATATAAACTTAAAATATATATATATATAGATATTGTATATAGAAATTATTATTTCAATATAAATTCAAAAGTACAGGAAATAAATGCAGAACTGTGAGATTCAAAATTGCAATATATCTCAAAACTGCAAGACATAAATTCAGAATCGCGAGATATAATCTTAAAATTATAAGATATAAACTGAATTAAAAGTGTTTAAATATTAAGTCAGAATTTATTTGCAGATAAAAGTTTAATAAAGTAAAAATGTGAAACTCAAAATTGAAAGCAAAAATGTAACATTTTTAGGATATAAAGATCACATTTGTGAATTGTGGAAACTGAAGTCTGAATCATGATATACTGTAGAAATGATCAATTAGCTTTTTATTTATTTATTTATTTATTTATTTTTGTAGCGGTAATTGTTTTCCATAGCATGATGTATTAAAATGAATTTTGTGTAATATTTTCTCTCTCTCTTCACATGTTGTTTTCCATCCTGGTTGTTCCTCCTGTTTCCTTGTCATCTTGTTTCTGTGGTAAGCTGTGTCTCACGCTGTGACAGGTTCTCTAATGAGACTCACACACTAACGAGCCTCATTCTGCTCCGGAATATTAATTCTCTCAGAAAACCTGCTATAATTATACATACAACAGCAGGGTAATAAAACTCCTGCTTAACGCGTCGAGAACGACATTCTCGCCATGAACGACGTTTTAACATCTGCACGTTATTACACCGTTCTGAATTGAATTTCCTGCGCAATACAGTATTCGGAAATTTATGGATGCATTCAAATGAATTATACATATGTTTTGCACTCCATCAACAAAAGTATGTGCATATTACAAAGTACAGATAATTAAAAAAAAGAATTTGCATGTAAAGCATTCATGCACTGATTTGTCTTTCAAAATGGAGTGTGCAAAAAAGTAGTTATCAAATGACCTCATTAAGTTGCATGTTTAATTCATTTCTATCCAGTTATTATCACAAACAAGTTATTTTTCATTTTTATTACATTTTGTGTAACTGTGATCACCTAACGAGTCAGTCAGAGATATTATTGTGTTAAATATGAGCTTGGATACTAAAAGCATGCATGCACAGTATTCTTTAGAAACTGCATGACTTGTGTATGTGACTTTGTGTTAGTGCATCAATAATGCGCTTATTTTCCCCTTAGTAACAGCAGAAATAGGACAGAACATATGAATCATTCACTCTCTCACCTGATTACCCGCTGTTCTGAGATCAGGTAAAAGAAATAGTCTTCTGCTTCTGTCAGTCTCTGGTCTAGTTCTGAGTTAATGGGCCGTTGAGACTATATGTGTTTGTGATTATTTCTCTATCACGCTGACGGGCCGCTGAAGCCTCTTCAGTAAATACAGCGATATGGGCTAATTTGAAGCCGACACACATTTTTTTACACTCTGAGGAACACCATGTGAAATTATACTTGGAGCAGAAATGCACCTCTCAGGGATGTGAAATGCATCAGATAGCCGTGTTGACTTTTAAAAACTGCAGCTGTGTTGATGTTTTTCATTCAGATGCATGTCAGATTGAATCCTAAAACTCCTCCTGATGAGCTGAGATGTTCTGCTGTGAACGTCTGCACAAGATCAGTGTTTAACTGCTGATTTATCTTGAATTATCTGGGTTGCTATTTTGGTTAAGATTGACTTTCATATTGTTTCCAGATGAACACTTGACTGAAGCAGCAGCTTGGCTTTCCTTGATTATCCACACGTCATTTTCTTTTTAGAAAAATTAGTTCATCTCAAATCTGATCATCGGGATCTTTACTTGTGCTCCACTTTCACTGTTCCTCAGCGGAGGAATAATCCCCAGACTCTTCAAAACATCTCACATCTTCTGAGGAACGTTTATTTGTTTATCAATCATTCAACATTGTATGGCGTTGCATTTTATTTTATTTTATGTCTTATTATCTTCAATCTCATACTAAGGTATATAGTAACAGCTAATATTTCTATCATTTTATGTAAGTATATGCTATACTGATATAAAGAACTTTTGTCCACATAAATAGCAGGATCTGCACCAAAATACAAAAGCGATTGACCCTTGAACAACATGAAAACACATCACATCCTGGAGACTTCATGAGGCTTGATTTTATCCCTCAGAATGAAATGTTATAAAATGTATGTGAAAGTATGGCTAGGATGAGTGAAATCAATATGAGCAGTAATAATAGTGATGTTTGACCATTAATAAATATATAAAATAGATTGTATAGTTTTTGTCTAGTATAAATGTCCTATAATTTAATGTCAAATAAAACAAAAATAAAATGTTTTAATATATATATATATATATTTTTTTTTTATTAATATAAATATGATTACACAATTATTAAGTATGGTTTTACCTTAAAATGTACCTTTATATAAAATATTTAAATTACAAAAAAAATAAAACATTTATTTTTCTAGTATAACTTAAAATATAATCCCCCCCCAATTCTTTTTGCATCATTCCTGTAACACCAAGGACACGTTAGATTCTCAAGCAATACTAGAAGGAGCATTAAGTTCAATGCTTTGGATAATGGCATCAGCCGACTGCAAAATCAGCATCATTTCATATTTTCATGTAATCAGTTTACATATATAAACAGGCTGGCTTCTTCTTCTGCAAACGAGGATGTGTTCATGACCTCTGTTTCTCTCTGTTTCAGCAGCAGTGTCTTTGGTTCTGAGTTGAGATGCTCTTCGTGGATTGTAAGATGGTGGATGTTCTTCGCGGCCGGAGGAGGCTGCGGGTGTCCGTCTGCAAGCCGCCCTGCTCCTTTTGGTTTCTGCTGCTGTTCGGGGTCGGAGGACTCGTTCTCTTCATTCATCTGCAGGATCTGTCCGATATGGTGCTTCAACAGGCTCCAGGTAGGAAGAAACAGTCGGTTACAGTCAACATGCAAAATGAATTCAGATTATGATATATCACATGGAGCGTTTGCTGCCATAGGCTTTTATTGTGTTTTGGAGATTATAGTTCTGGACTTAAGGAGAAAATGAATGTGGTTTGAGGCTTTTATGTGTGAGGTTGCACACAGGGTCAGAACGTTTTGCAGAGACTTCAAGACTTGTGAACTAAAAAAATAGTGCTGTAAATATATTTTGCCAGCCACAAACTCTGTTTTACATTGTTGCATTAAAAATGCATGTATTTTGGTTTCTCAGAATGAGTTTTCAAGCTGCTTTGTCCTGCAGATTTAGTGCTGTGTCATTCGTACAGCAGCCAGTCTCTCTCTATGCAACACCATCTGTCACAAAAACATCCACAACCATCATGACTTCAGTCATACTCTAGTTTTTGGTGGAAGAATATATTACCACAGTGAGAATTTTTAACCAGGCAAAGCTTAGTCAGAAATAACAGCCAGAAAAATCTTTATATATATATATATATATATATATAATGTGTGTGTGTTTTGGGTAGCATATTTGATCCATCAGGCTTTTTGAGCAAAATCAGGTCTTGAGCAAAAACCAAACTGAGCAAAAAATATGCAACCTAGTGCAGATGCTGATGCTTATACGGACAAAAAGTGATGAAATTCCCTTACAGCGGATACTTATATAACAGGATATAAATATAATTTGGCACTCTATATCTCCAATAATATGTCTTAGTGATATTTAATGCTAGTTTGATTATCAAAACATATAATGCAATGCATCATGATGACTGCTGAACAAACAAATGTTCCTTGAAAGATATGAGATGTTTTGGAGGCTTGGGAAAAATTTTCCTCTGAATCTTTTAGGAAACAAACGCTCCTGATTTGATCAGATTTGAGACGCACTGATTTAAAAATAAAAGAATACGATTTATGGAGAATTAAGTAAAGCTGAGCTGCTACAGTCCAGTAAATGTTCATCTGGAAAGGTTAATAATGTTGATCATTATTAATTTTGCATATCCGGTAGACCCTATAGCATTAAAGTCTTTCTAGCTTGAAAGGTTGAGGCTCTTTGATCTGCTTTCCAGCAGGCCAGAAACATTTTGTTTACTCTACAAAGCACATTTTACTTTTCATGTGGTGTTTGGCATGAGCTCATTTTGGATCAGTGTTGTGTATGGAGCACTTCAGTGTTGGCGAGAGGCTTTAGGTGCATCTGTGGTCAGAAATACATCTAACAAACAAAACAAACAACAGGATAGTTGTTCAGATTTGAATACAATGGATGAATAGATGCATTTGGTGACTCTGGAATGATTTTTTTGATCATTTTGGCATTTGATGAGGTTAATTCTGGATTTAGATCAGCTGATTGCACAAGCGTGTGATGTTGTTCTGTCTGTCATTTGTTAGATGTGTTTGCAAACTCTTGAGCAGTAGCAGCGTGAGAGATCTTGGCTAGCGTGGCACGTCAGCAGAGATGATGTGAACCGCGGGAAATGGCTGCTTCGTTACCGAAGGACTAGTTTGAGGCACGCACAAGGACACAGGCAAACACCTGCTGTACGGTTGTGTTTGTGCTTCTCTTCAGCCAAAATGAAGAAAACAAGAGCACAGATATGAACACACAGCTCTCAAGGCTCTTTTACAGACACCTGCTGATACTCAAGCGCATCTACACCTCACTTTTTCTGTTTTAAATTCACTATTTTTTGCTGGTGCTACCAAAAGAAACAAATAATTAATCATCACGAATTTTGTGATTTTTGACAGCTTTGTGATTAAATTTAATCCCACGGGTCACAATAGTGATTGTAAATAGTCACATGACCAGAGCAGTTTATTTCCTGAAAAACTGCATCAAAGCTCCAAAATACTGCACAAATTAAAAATTAATATGTTACAAAAATTGCACAATAATGAAGTTGTAATATTTATAGCATTGATTTAAAATGTGATGTTGTATTTTACAAAAAAAGAACAATTTTAAAATGTGGGATGAATTTTTTGTTGTTGTTTTTTTTACCTCACTGTTGTAATTTTGTTGTAAGTCTTTGTAAGTTTATTAAAGTATTTTTTATTTTTAGTTGTAGTTAACTATGATACTGTTACTGTAATATTGCTTTATTTAATGAGTTTTTAAATAGAAATAGATTTTCTTTCAAGAAGTGGTGCAGTCTAAAAAATAAAACAGACCCCAAATGAGTCATTCAGTAAGAGTTTGGAAGCATAAAATGTGAACCAGCTCAGATTATTTGATGAGTAATGTGTGATATCTTCATTGCAGACTCTGGCATCTTGGGAGGTTTGAGATGTTTTTGAGATCTTTTGAAACTCTTGATTATTGGGCTCTTTTTCTGAGGAGAAATATCTGAGATGCAGATTTTAGCAACATTCCTGATTCTCTCCTAGTGTCTGTTTAGGAGAAATAACTGAGAAATTACAGTGATCTCATTTCTGGTTTGTTTTCTTTTTCCCTTTATATGAGGGTATTTTCATTTTGTTGGTTTTTAGAAATCACCCAGAACTGAATGAAGCATTTACGGTGTCACATTAGGCAACTGCATCAGTCGTGATAAATATATTTAGCAGTGTTAACATATTTAATTAATCATTGGCAGTCCTCATATTCGCCGGTCATGGGAGTTTTTCGTGATTTCATTTGGCTCATTTGCTTTTCCTCAGAGACTGTGAGGAACTGAAAAGGAATTTTCTTTGATACTATTTTCAAATGAAACACATTTTTCAATGAAGAAAGAAAAAAAGGATTATCCTGAAGTGTTCAGAGGATTGTAAAGCCATTCTCAGCCGGAGCTCAGGAACACAGCAGTCTTTCTCCTGCTGAACTGGATCAGATGGAGGGAATGAAGGTTATATAAAAGTATTTCGCCTGAACTCCAGCGGTTCTGTTACTCTTTAGTGTTTCTGAACACTCTTCTGTGCTGTAGATCTAATGCTGGAAACTGTATTTCAGAGATGAATATATGCATGTCTGGGTCAGTAAGACCCTGTTTAATGGGTTTAAAAAAGTCTCTTCTGCTCACCAAGATTGCATTTGTTTGATCAAAAATATAGTTCACTTATAAAAAAAATAAAAATGGCATGGCACAGAAAATATAAAAAACGTTAATAAGTTAATAGTGGCACTATATTTGTTTTGTTTGCCAGATTTAGTTCATTTGGCTCATTGTGCTTAAACACACAGCGTCAGCGCAGAGGGGAGCAGAGCTTTTACTCTCATTGTTTCTGCTCAAATCTCCCACTCAAATAATTGTTTAAGGACAATCAAGGAATCCTCTGTGAATCGCCATGGGAACACTGTTGTTCACGGCGTCGTCGACAGAGAGAAATTACCCACAAAAATTGGGAGCAGGGAGTGTTTCCCGTGCATTGTGGGTTAAGAGCGATTTTTCGGCCTCGGCAGGACACGACACACTCACAAAGGAGAGTCGTGGCCTTTTCGAGCACAGAGAGATGTTTCATTGCTGCGAATTGAAGTTCATTCTTTGAGCACTCGGATTCATCTCCACCGACAAAACACAGCCTCCCCAGCCTTATAAGGTCAAATGCGTTCTCTAACAGCTCTGTTAGCGAGAGAGGCGCTCTTGAGGGACGGATCGTATGGCGCTAATCAGAAGAGCCGGCTCTTGTGCGTCGCTCAGGTGTCGGGATCAACCGCGGCCAATCACAACCCACTCCACTCCGCCATTGAACGAGATTGCTTTCGTGCAGGCGCTGCCGTGGACCTCGTGACATCAGATGAGCACAATAACATCAGCCGTCTAAACACCCCAGCCCTGAGAGACATGCTGAGATTACAGCCGCATCTCTGGAGGAATTACTGGACTTAATTAACACAGGAGAGCTGGAGTCAGACCACAGATGAGTGATGAACAGATGCTGCTTTACATGCTTACCACTACAGCTATTCACATAGATAGATAGACAGATAGATAGATAGATCTAAAGAAAGAAAGAAAGAAAGAAAGATGGATGGATGGATGGATGGATGGATGGATAGAAAGCAGGAAGGAAGGAAGGAAGGAAGAAAGGATGGAAGGAAGGATCGATAGGTGGATGGATAGAAAGAAAGAAAGAAAGAAAGAAAGAAAGACGGTTGGTTGGATGGATCGATGGATGGATGGATGGATGGATAGATAAATAGAAAGGAGGAAGGAAGGAAGATAGATAGATAGATAGATAGATAGATGGAAGGAAGGAAGGATGGTTGATGGATGGATGGATAGATGGAACGAAAGAAAGAAAGAAGGATGGCTGGATAGATAGATAGATAGATAGATAGATAGATAGATAGATAGATAGATAGATAGAAGGAAGGAAGGAAGGAAGGAAGGAAGGATGGTTGATGGATGGATGGATGGATAGATAGATAGATAGATAGATAGAAAGATAGAAAGATAGATAGTGATTCAGAATTGATTAATTGATTCAGAAGAGTCATTTAGGTGTAAATCAGAATAATTCTCATTTTCAATCATTCTCACACTGTGGTCTTCAATAAGCTGTAGCATTACATGTGGCCAGATTTTTTGCTTAGCTGACTCAAGGTAAAACAAAATCAAACATATCTGTTTCGTAGGATGTTTGGGTATTTTCACTGATAAAGAGAGAAAGTACATAAGTAGTACAGAGTCAAACGGGTTCGTCGAAGATCTTGAGTCAGGTCTAGCTGTATTCACACAGAGCTCACGTTTCACATGATTACTGAACACAAGCCTCCTTATGCTTTACTGCAGGACTTTCCCTACCTTCTCAGTCTTACCTCTCTCTCTCTCTCTCTCTAATCATCATTAAGGGACTCGTATTGACTTTCCTCGGATACAACCTTGTAATCCGCCGAGACGCTCTGTTTACTTCTGATCTGTACATAAAACACTACAAATTGGACAAAAGACAGCTTTCTTTATTTGAAATGGCTCCACAATTAAATCCTGACCATGTAAGAAAAACCCATGACAAGACTCTGACGTGTGATATAAACCCATCACTGCTTCACACGGAGTGAGGAATCACCAACTAACCTACCCATGAGAGACTACTAACACAACTAGACAAACACAAGTGATGCTGATTGTTTTCATCATCTTCATTTCTGATTATTATCAATGTTAAAAATCACATCCAAAATAAAAGTTTTTGTTTACGTTATATATGTATATGTACTGTATATATTTCTTATGTATAAATACATACACTTACAGTACATATATAGAAAATTGTTTACATGTACATATATACATCTATATATTTATATTCATATATTATATATATATATATATATATACATACATGAATATTTGTAATATATAAACCCACACACACACACACACAGATGCTCTATGATTCACACATACATGTATATATTTATGTGTAGTATAAAATATGTTTATATATATATACATATAAATATGTATAACACGCATAAATAGTGATTTTTTTTTTTTTGACTTTAATATTTAGTTTAAAGGTACTCTAGATATGTAAGAGATTGATGTCAACACTGGTTTAAAGATACTTTATAGTGTTTTTTAGTAAAATTAAAATGATACAACCTGTGTAATGATCATAATGGGTTTAAAATCAAAGAAAATTTGTTCATTCCACTGAATTACTCTTAAATTACTCTCGTTTCAGTGAATCCCTCTGAAATCTCTCATTCGCTTATATTTGAGAAAATGATTGCTGTGTTTAGCTATGTGAAGATTTTCAGTGTTTCTCAGCTGTTGCTTTTATAAGGCTTGACCATAATAAAGTCATTAGTATGGAAAAAGCAAGAAGTTGCGGAGTACGGTGTTGTTGTGAATTTGATCCATGTCACATCGAGCTTCTGTGTTTGGGAAACTCAGTTTATCCGCCTCGTTACGTAATTAAAGCTCACTGATGACCCTCAGCACGGAGTCAAAGCCGTCCTCAAACAATGCTTCTCAAACAGTCCATTGTCTTCAGTTTCTCCTCCTTCCTCATGTGTTTGTTCCGGTCAGAGGGTGAAGCTCTTTCATTAGACCGCCTCGCTCGGCTACGGAAGAGGGTGCAGATCTGTAAACACAGACGAAAGCAGTTTGTCCCTAACGTGAAAACAGCCATGGTTATTTCAGCAGACGAGTATTGACAGTCACTCCACAAGGTGCAGATAACAAACCTCGCGTGTATGTGATTAGTTAGTCTTGCCAAGTGTAGCAGAAACACTGCTTTATTTTGACACTTATTTTTCTTGAAACAGGTCAGCGTGTCTTAAAATCCACAACAGGAGAACAGCAGTAGACATTTATAGATTCTTGCCAGTTTTCAGTTGTATTTACTTTTTGTATATATATATATATATATATATATATATACAAACTTAGATATTATTTAATTTAACATATGTATTTAAATTATTATTATTATTATAAATATAAAAAAAAAAAATATTATAGACATGATTATATCCAAATTAAACATTTTTGTTGGCGTAATATATTTTGTCTATATTATTAAGCACACATACACACATAATTTATTATTATGTGTATATGTAAATACACATGCATACAGTATATATTTTGAAAATATTTGCAGGGAAGGCGATGTGCTAAACAATAATGTACTGTAAACTGTGATTATTTTACATTTATTATAAAATATGTTTAAAATTTGATGTATTCACATCTTTCTACATCGTTCATTATTTTAACTGTACAATTATTTCCATAATAAATACTTATTAATAATAAATAATCTTATTGCTATAGGCAAAACTAACAGTGATTTGAGTGAATACAGATTATTTTTCATGGGTAAAACTAGGTATGCTTGTTTAAGTAAGCATGGCTAATATTGTTATTTTGATTTATTGTATTTTATTTTATGGGCAAAACAGTGACGCTTGCCTGAATAAATCACTGGTTATTTTGTTGTATTTATTATTTTGTTAATAGGTTCACTGTCAATAAAGATATTCTTGCCTAGTCTTGTGTCTAACGCTGTTAGACACAACAAAGCTGAAAATTATTTTGTTAATCCTTAATATTTATATGACCATTAATTTTAAACCAAAAGTTCATGAGCAGCCCTGTTTTTCACGACTTTCTCTAAAGCAAGCTGTCCTTTGGCCTTTCGTTCTAGGTCTCTCTCTCTCTCTCTCTCTGTCCCTGCTGAGAAAAGACCTTGAAAACAGCTGATCCAGTGATCTTCTCTAAGCCAGAGTGCCCGAGTCACCTCTGAAGAGAAATAAAGAATAACATGTTCTGTTAGATAGAATCAGGGAGAGAAACCTTTCACATTTGCTATCCATGTTCCGGCATGAAGCGTCCTGTTTTCATAATCCAGTCCATTACCAAAGACTAAAATCAAGTCCCAAACCTACATTATTCTTACTGAACATACTGCACTGTTCACTCACAAGCACACAGGGCTTGGTATTGAGACATATTTCTAATTCAGACTGATTTTGATTCACAAGATTTCCTCTAGATATACTTATACTGTAGACTAAACCCTGTAGGTTGTTTTATGATGGATTTATGCATACATAAAGTTTTGAAGAACAGGTTACGTAAAAAAAAGATGCAATGACTAAATAATGCATGTATTAAGCAAATTACTGCTTTAGTTTTCAACAACTTATGATGTTCATTCCTGTTTATTTGCTGCTGTTACTAGTAGTAAAGATGAAGAGATGGTCAGTTCTTGTGACACTTTACAATCGAAAAGCACTGAAGCAGTATTTACTGTTTGAATCTCATAATAAAACTAACAGAATGGGAAAGCTGAGACTTTTATTTCATTTCAAAAGTAAAAAGGAGAAAGACAATTGCTATTTTTTAGATGGGAGGCTGGAAATAATGTTTCATTGCGTTTAGTTCGAGCATCAATTAAATGGTAATGAATCTTGGGATTTTGGTTAACCCACCCTTAGAAGCAAGTCAGATTAAATTGTGTTGTGAATTGCATTTCACATCAACTTTAAAGCACAAGGGTTTGCAATTTATTGGGTTGCAATCAAGCAGTTAAAATCCACCTGCGGCACTACAGGAGCCCTGCTCTGAAAGTTCTTTGAGGACAAACGCCACTCTACAAGTCCCATCTGCCCTCAATACATTCAATCTACCTCTTGCTGGGACGCGGCCGTCCTTCACACAAACCGCCGGACCGCTCTGATAAATCTGACTGGAAACCAAGTCATTACCATGTGTGTTAGTGTTCGATGGCTTCCATAATTCATCATCACAGTCAGACCGGTGGCTGAAAACACAGACCTGAAGATTGCAGGCACATTAAATGTGATTTTAAATGACAGATTTTGGATAAAAGACTTCAGACTGACAGACAGGATAATCCACCTATTTGCACATTACAGAAAACTTTGGATTTAATGATGGTGCCTCACGAAGATTTCAGAGTTTTTTGGGAAACTAAATGCAAAGAGTTTTAACTTTACCTTTAATTTTAGCCAAGAATTGCCTATTTAGATACGAAAAGTCTCTATTATTATCAGTAAAATAGCTAACAGCAATTAATTTTTTTATGTACTGTTGAGCATGGATCTACCAACTTGGATGAATTCAATGACTTCATTGAATACTCAAGACTCTACAGAAGATATTTTATTTTTTATTTTATCTTTTAATTCGATTTTTGTATTTAATAATTAATTTAATTTAATTTAATTTAATTTAATTTAATTTAATTTAATTTAATTTAATTTAATTTAATTTAATTTAAT
>JAUMHI010000063.1:17653879-17670333 GCA_032359435.1 Enteromius unitaeniatus
TAATTTAATTTAATTTAATTTAATTTAATTTAATTTAATTTAATTTAATTTAATTTAATTTAATTTAATTTAATTTACCAAATATTTAACCAAATTTTTTTTTATTTAGTTAATTCACTTATCTTTGGACCAAACTTCACATTCATTAATGCTAGTGTAAATAATACTAATAAAATAAATTTCTACTAGTGTATTAAATGTATTTATTTCTTAAATTTGTTTTGTAACTGAAGTAAGCCTGTGCATACACAGTATTGGAATCTCTTTGAATGGAAAAGCTATAAAGACTCTAGATTAGAAGCTAGATGTGATTATTGGTAAGTATTTGACTTGAATTTAGATTTGTCCAGATAACTCTGTCCAGAGCAGGAGAGATTTTGTCTGTAATCTCATTCACTTTGACAAGGTCCTAGCCGTTCTTGTCCCCTGCGGGCCGCTCTCTAACTAAAGGGGCGTTCTGTCATTCGTAGAACAACCAATTAATCAGCTGCAGACGGCCTGTTAGAGAGCTTTAAAAGGTCATATTATGAGTAAAATGCTTTGATCTTTTTACTGTGTAATTTCCTCCTCATTCCAGGAAGAGCATCTGATCCGAATCATTTCAGCCGCACATGTCTGATTGTTTTGTGCTTTAAAGAGCTGACTATATTAGCTGCTTTTGCTGCTCTGACTTTAAGACTTTCATTTAGAGCTGGGCGAGAATCAGATTGAGGAATGGGTCCATCTCAGTTCATGAATGTGAATTTGAATTGAATTGGATGATGAATTGGGCTTGTGTTGGAATGACAGGAATAAATGCAGCAGAATTTCATTAGTAAAACACAACAAGAATGTATACAAACGGAAAACATCTTTCGTGTCAATTCAAGGATTTTATTTTTCTCAAGCTGCTTCTTGATGGTTTGTTTGAGTCTGAAGACTTGAGTGTAAAGTTAGGAATTCTGTTTAAAGTGTTGTATGAATGTTTCATATGTGTAAATATGCACACAGAAATGTACATATACATGTGGCAAAGACAAAAAAAAAAAAACATTAAAAAAGTCTAATTTTAGATAGATGACACTATCCTAGGGTTTACTCATTTGTCTGTAAATGTTTTTTACTCATTTATTTTCCTTCCTTATTATTTTATGTATTTTAATATACAAGTCAGAATAAGCATGTTTTTTTACATAAATATTGCGTTACACTGAATTACAATGGCATGTTATTCTCCACAAATTTATTTGAAACCTTAAAAGTAGACACTTTAATTAATAAAAATAATACAAATGGAAGTTTGAATTACGTTTAAAAACTACACTTAAAGCAGTTAACTTTGCAATAATGATGTGACCTGTTTAATCTCGCGCAGACGCCCACCTCAGAGAGCAAACACAGGGTTTGACTCTTGAATTTGAAGAAGCCGTGTATATTTTGAGGTTGTTTTGTCAGATGTAAAAAAGGCTCACAGGAGGAAAGCGCAGGCAGAGCAGGTAAACAGGGTTTGAGCGTCACAACACCCTGAGAGCCTCTTTATAAAGATAGGAGCTGCTGGAAGAGTTGCATAACCCCCATCTACCTGTCTGTCTATCTATCTGTCTGTCTCTCTCCTTTAGGCTGTCGTAGTTTTTCAGACTTGGTATGCCTGTCTGGAAACTTCTTTCAGCGTGGCAGGTGCCCGTGAGAAACACAAAGTTAGTGCGCTTGTCTTTAGCGAGGAGACACTTCAGAGCGCTCATTTTCCAGCAATACGGAACGAGAGCGGCTCGCTTAGCATCTCCCCACAGACTCGAGCGAGCAACAACACAGCCGAGGATGAAAGCGTGCGTGTGTGTTTGTGCGCGTGACAGAAGCAGCAGCGTGTAACACCTTTGAAAGCAATCCGTGCGGTGGAACGGACGGGGAAGCAGCCTAATGAGCAGAGACACGTGATCTTCTGTGAACACAACGGTTCATTGTCATGCAGAAGAGCCGGAGGAAATGATGCTTCTTAATTATGTGCATACAGTCATCTGTTGCACTTCAGCTAGATATCTAAATCCCAGTTAGGGATTGCAGAAGTTGTGCTGCTTTAGTAACCTTAGATTGACTGGGATAAACTTAGATCTATCTAGCAATGTTAACCACTGCTGCATTTATTTCATTACAAATTCTGTAAATAATTTAGAAATATTATTACAATGTAAAATAACTGTTTTCTATAGTAACATATTGTGAAATATAGATAATTTCTGTGATTAGCACTGGATTTTTTCTTACAATTTTCACTCAAGAAACATTTCTAATTATTATCAGTTGAAAACAGTTTTGCTGATTCATATTTTCGTGCAATTATTTTATTTTTTGGATCAATAGAGAGTTTGAAAGAAAAACTTAGATATTGTTAACAACATTGTGTTTTGAAGTCATAACATGATATTCTTGATATACATGATATTGTGAAAAATTATGCTTTATTAGTCTCTGCTCTGTAAATTTGTGTGCCTCTAGTGTTGATTTTTTTTTTTTTTTGGAAACTGCAGTGATATGTACTTGTTGGTACATATTTCATTTCTCGCTAAAAAGTACACCAGGGTACGTTTATGGCATGAGACCAAATAGAATAAAAATCCCATTCATAATTCTCATTTTCAGATGAGCTTTTTTCTGTAACAGTCTGCTGTTTTCTCTCCTCGCTGGTAAGGAGTGGAAGAGATTGTCACGCTGATCTTTGAGAAGTTGTAAAGTCTTGACGCAGCATGAATCTGAAGACTGTCGGTGAGGCAGCTTCTTCAGTGACACGGAGGTGGTTCAGCTCTCTAAAGGTCAAAGGTCTCTGTAATCTTGCTAAAGCTGTGAGACAAAGCTTGAAGAGCGGTGCCTGTCTCGCTCTGTCTGTGTGAGTCTGCTGCTGATCTCCTGTGGGAGAACACAAAGATGGACCACGCAGGGCGATAAGAAACTGTCAGCTGCTAAAAGGCGTTTTGCTGAAAACTGATCCACGGGAAGGACTGAACGATGCTTATCTTCTGAATGACAGGCAGAGAGAAAGAAAAACCGAGTGAGCACATCACACTGACAGCATTTTAGGGCATTGTGGCTGCGCTTTCATTCGTTACAAAGATAGACGGCATAATTATGTTACTGTCACTGCTATAAAATACTACTTTGACTAATTTAAATATATTTCAATTTGAAACAAATCATTGATTGTTTTTAAAAGACAATTTCTTTGAGACAAGTGTATTTTTAGATATTTTATGACAATTTTAAATATTTTGAGATTTTTTTGTTTTTCCAACTTTGACTTTTTCTTCACAATTCTGTTTATATTTTTTAATTCTGACTTTTTTCTCTGAATTCAATTTTGTTTTGTTGTTATTGTGATTCCTTCCACCTCACATTTCATACATTTTCCTTGCAATTGCAGGGTTAACATCAAAAGTTGTAAATTCATATCCTGCAAAGTTTTCCCCCACCGAATTATAAAAATGAGATCAAAACTGTAATTTATAATCTCAGATTTGCAAGAAAAACGTCTCAATTGTGAGATTAAAAAAAA
Source organism: Enteromius unitaeniatus (assembly GCA_032359435.1). Classification (NCBI taxonomy): domain Eukaryota; kingdom Metazoa; phylum Chordata; class Actinopteri; order Cypriniformes; family Cyprinidae; genus Enteromius; species Enteromius unitaeniatus. The sequence continues at coordinate 17,657,403 of JAUMHI010000063.1, forward strand.
ATCACAATTACAGTGGCAGTAATAGACTTCCGTAAATCTACCATACTTATTCTACCTCAATTTAAAGGCAGCATCAAATATAGCATTAATAGAAAACACAGTCCAATGCATTGCAATGGAAAAAATAACTGTATATTCCACATATAAACTTGATTCTATTTCATTCAGTACTTAAAACTGTAAGAAAATATTTCCCCAAAAGTGAATGTCCTACATTTTTACACTTCTTAAACTATAAAGTTATTATCATAACAACATCCTACCGTCAATCTCCATCAGCATCAATTGCATGTGTCACACTGAGCCGCTGCCTTTGAAGACCTTTCCAGATCAGTCACTTATGAGGTTCCACCTCAGTAGGCAGCGTAGTGTGATTTGGAATGGAGCTGGTGTGTGTGTGTTTGAGAGACGCAGAGAGAGAGAAACAGCTGGCACATGAGCCGCTGCAGACAGCCAAAACCACCGAGAGTCGAAAGAAGAGTTCATCATCATCTCTATTACACCTCATGCAAACACATAAGAGAGAAAGATAGAGAGATGGTGCAACGACAGACGACAAGAGAACAAGAGCGAGCAGATAGGAAATACAACGATAAACACAGATAAAAAGAGACATGGGATTTTATCTCAGGAGGAGGGAGCAAAGACGAATGGAGGGAGGAAAAATGATCAAATGAGGGCTAAAAAAGGTTTTCGTTATACAGTAGGTTTTCGTTTCAGGTCGGGTCACAACCTTACATCATCTGCTGCATACAGACTCTACTGGGAATGCCCTGCTTACAAGACCAGACCAATAAATCCTTATTTACATTATGTGTGCACTGTTAGTTATCATAGTTTTCATTTGTGAAATAGCCAAATCTCACAGCAACTCGTACATATTTTATGAATTTGTACGAATGACCTACACACAATCTCACATTCAATTTGTACAGATTTTAAGAGTTCGCAAATTTGTGCGCAAATTCGTAAAACACCAGAGACGGGTAAGTTTAAGAGCGGGGTTAGGTGTAGGTCATTCGTACAATTTCATACAAATTGGCAACTCGTAAAATACATCCGATTTAGCAAAAATCTTATGAATTTGTAGGAATTGGCCACCAATTAAAACATGTACAAATTGCCCTGAGATTGGGCTCAATCTGCTTGTCACTGGGGTGTTAGACAAATCGCACAAAATCATACGAGGTCGTATGAGTTATGAAAAGGACAGAAAAAATTGTGAGCTATAAACTCAGAACCCCCCCCCAAATCATTCCTGATTGTGTTACTTAATATATAGGTATATCGTACAATTTTATTCATGTTAAACACAAGTTGTTATAGAGTTATATATACACTGCAAAAAATGCTTTCTTTAACTCTTTAATTCTTAAATCCAGAACATTTTCAGTAAAAAAATTATTGTCTTGTTTTCATAAAAAATAGTCAAAATTAAGTGACTTTTTGCTTAAAGCAAGGTTACATCTTAATAATCTGGTATAAAACTCAAAAAGAAAACAAGATTATTTTGCTTGTTTATGCAATAGTAAATATAGTTAATGTAATAGAATAGTAATAGAAAGCTCCACATGGAACACTTTATACGTAAAGATGTAAGCCAATCATAGGAGTAGGCGTTTCCATTGAGGTCTCATAGCAGACACACCCCTTCCAGCAGAGCGTTCAAATCAGGACAGAAAATGTGCTTTTAAATGCAGTTCATGACCACTTTAATTATTTGAATGAACCAATGAGCGATATGTTTTCAGAAAACGCACAAGAGCATCTTAGGTTGTCTTCAATAGGGTGAGAATCCAATTTTCTGCTCTTTGCAACAAAAAGAAGCCATTACAGGTCTCAGCTCTGCTGGCAGAGAGAATGAATTAGTCACAAAGATGACGTTCAGGGCAGGCAAATGCATTCCTGTGGCTTCTCCCAACAGACCGGAGGATGTCGATCCATAACCAGCGGTAATATGCGATGAAATTCATACACATGCAGGGTTTAGTGCTGCTAGTTTGTGTACTCTCTACGGCCGTAACTTAATCTACTTAATCTTTAGTCTACTTGAAGACTCAAGCGAGGAAACTGTAAGACACCAGAGCTGCTCAGTGGAAAATAAACAACAGAAATGCTTCTTCCTTTTTGTTACAGGAGCAATTCATATGCTTGTGTAACAGTATTTCATTGTTTGTTGCGTCCTCTACAGGACAGGTGCTGTATTAAAGCCACAGGTGTTTACGTACGACTTGAGTTGGCATAGATTTTGCTTTTATTCAACCTTTAATTTTCAACCTTTCAAATTTTCAGACTTCTTTAGCATTTATGTGTACTTTTATCTTTTTTTAAGGTTTCTATAATCATATATATCTGAACTAAGTCTGAACTGCAACCCATTTTAAATGCAAAGACATTTTTGAAAATAATTTTTGACCAGCATGCAAAGGTTAAAGGTCACTTTCACCTCTAAAGCATCTCCATATAAAAACATTTTACTTTATTACACTGCTGTGTTTGTCTTTTGGTTAAAATTAATTAGCAGTCTGCTCAGCTATTGAAGTCAATTAAAAAGGAAAGATTATAGAGATATTTGTTTTATGTTTTTTTTTTATAATAACATGCACTTATGAATCATTCACAGTATAACCAGAAATGTGTTTTAACAGAGCAAATATGGTCATTTTAGATTTCACGTTGACTTAAATTCAATGTTGGGGGTAAAGCATTCTAAGTAACGCATTTTAAGTAACTAGTAAAGTAACACATTACTTTTTAATTTTAGAGTAATATAACTGAGTTACTTTTTGTAATGCCAGTTAATTTGTGCTCTTATTTATTGACTGACAAGTCTCCTGAACTCATGTTGGGAGAAATCTGAAATACAGAGCATTGTGTGCGGGGTCTGAATACAGTGTAGTTCTAGACCAACGTCGGTCCTGGAGTCCCAATGTCCTGAAGAGTTTAGCTCCAACCCTGAAAATAAAAGTCACCTGCCTGTAGCCTAAGTAATCTTGAAGACCTTGATTAGCTTGTTCAGGTGTTTTTGATTACGGTTGGAGCTAAACTCTGCAGGACGTTGGGACTCCAGGACCGACATTGCCTACCCCTGTTCTAGACTAAATGTGAATTAATTCATCTCACTCTAAAAAACAGATTTACTATTCATCAAAATGTGACGCATAACCCTAACACAAAATTAAATTACACAAATGTATCTAATACGATTTTATTAACCAATGTCTATGCTGCTGACCTTTGATGATCCAGTTTAACCGTCCTTACAAGCAAAAATTACTTCAACAACTAACTATTGTGATTCATTTTTTTATTGCTGAAGAATATTGCACTTTCTTCTGCTGTATTCTACTTTACAGCTGTGAATTGACTTTTTCTTCAGCCTGAGCTTTTTTTGTGATACTTATTGGTGGAAAAGATGCAATTAATAGAACTTATATGTCTGTCTGTCTTATTGATATTATAGCTATGATAAACGATGTTTAACATTTGTTATGCATTATACAATGCTGAAGTTCACAATGTAGAGGTATGCCCGATTCGCTTACAAAAGCAAATTGCGAGCACCTTCCACGGTAGTCCTTGCTTACTACAGTAGTTGACGTATTCTCTCAGAAAGCACCTCTAGTAATGTCAGAAAGTATAGTTTTGGTGCAAGCTGTAGCAGTAGACCAATCATAAAGGACTGCGCCATCTGACCAATCGCTGCAGTGAGGGCTCATGGAGAGGCGGGGTTTAGGCAGACTGATTCTTCGAACTGCTTCACACGAGTCATTTACGAATCATTTAAAAATGTATGAATCATTTAAAACTAAAGTGTTTTTTGACCTTGCATACATGTAAACCTGTTTTAAGAGACTCATGAAACAATACTTTAAAATCGCATAATAGGGGCACTTTAAGTCACTATTTTTTTTGGGCCAAAAATCATTACGATATTAAATACAGATCATGTTCCATGAAGATATTTAGTAAATTTCATTCTGTAAACATACTAAATCTTTTGGTCCAACTTTAAATTAAGTGTCCCTAATACCTGTGTACTTCCATAGTAACTAGATGTGTGTCTAGTATGTAACCACAGTGTAAGTACACATTGCTACATAATATCTACAGCTGTGATATTTCTGTAATTACACACATGTAACAACCCTCAGAATGGTGTGTGTAAGTACAAATGTGTAACAGGACACTGGTAAGATTACTAATTATTTTATTTACACAATTTTAAAGGTGATTTTCTCAGTATTTAGTATTTATTTATATTTATATTATTATATTTATAGTATTTATAAAGTTTATATTTTGCACTCTCAGATTCCAGATTTTCAAATAGTTGTATCTCGGCCAATTATTGTCCTACCCTAACAATATATACTGAAAGTTGAATAAATAAGCTTTCCATTGATATAAGAAATGTGAATAAATAAACAAGCGAAAAGGTCTTAAATGTATATATATATAGCCATTTCGCTTCTTTTTTTTTGTAGTAGTAATATCATGTCAGAACTGCTTCTCAAATGAGAATAATTTAGATATCTTGGATATCTACAATATCTTTTTGCACTTGTAAAGCTTTAAAACAGTACCTGGAAAACGTATTGTGGAGTAACATCAAGAAACAGTTTCTTTTTAATGATTTCTGGGGAAAATTCACATCACGTTCTCCCAGCAGATCTGGACCGACCCGGTTCTCGCCGACTCCCTTTTCTTAAAATATTTGCCTGGCTCTTCAAAAACGAGTAAATAAATAAAAAGTCTGTCAGATGGCTCCTTCAAGTGAAACAGAGTACTGGAAAAGCAGATGAAGCACGTCAAACCCTCTTTCTGTCATCTTTACACCTGTTCACACTGCAGATGAACTCTATACGCTTGTTTGCGTTTTTATAAAAGCATGAGGCTGAAAAGACACCGCGCTGTTTTCCCTTCGAGGCCTTGGTGAAGCCGACACATCCATCACCAGCTTTACAGACATAACACAACTAAAATATTCAATATTACTGTGGTATCCTTAAGAGTACCTTACTATGGTATCAGATACAGTACCATTACTGTACAGTGGTGAATATTTTTGTAGGGTGTTTAAGGAGGCTGTTCTCTCCACTCCCCTCTCTTTAAATGCGGCTGAGGGTGTTTTACAGTGCTTTTCTTCTGCTCTGGCGATGAGCCGTTGTCTGTTTAAATTCATATGAGGTTTGGATAATGGAGCTCAGACCGTTAACAACCATCCAGACAAATTGAGCTGCTCACCACTGATTTCTTATTCTCTGTGATGTGAGTGAGAGCCAGAGGTCTTTTCTGCAGCATAATCTCAGCCAAAGTACTGACGGCAAAACCATGTGGACTGTGTACAGTGAATTATCAGAATGTGTTAATATTTCATTTAGGCAAAACGTCCACCATTTACTCCTCAGGAGTTTTGCAGGACGCTTCTGTTTGATGGACAGGTTTTCTAGAATGGAGATTATTCAAAGTTTTATTACACTCATTGACTGATTTCCAACTAATACAACTTTAAATAATTTTACATTACTTATATAACTGTTCAACAAACAGTTAGTTGAGTAATTTGCATTTTAGACACACAATTGACATTATGTGTCTGTCAGCTAAAAACGTTCCCAACTAATTGAAACCAGTATCAGTGCTTTCTATGGAATTGTATTTCTGCCACTTTTAAAAAAAATTATGCTTTGGTTAGTCATATAAAAACATCTGACTCATCATGACTTTAAAGTAAAAAATCTGACATAAAGACTTATATCAACTTAGCCTGGGCCCGCCCATACTTCCTGTGAGGCTACATTAAATTTCACGAGCAAAGTTAGTCTGGCAAAGCTGCAGTTTTAGAGCCGACTGAGGCGGGTGTAACACGATGACGCAGCAGTTCTGCGTCTGAGAACTATTTCAAACATGGCGTGTACCGAGCAGCAACAATCGTTGGACTCTGCTGTTGCAGCTGTTTTGAGAATTTTTCATGACAGCTTTTCTTTGAAAACGGAGCAGAAGTAATTAAAGTAAGTAAAGACATTTTCTTCTGCTTTAATGAAGGTTACGGTGGCTTCAGGTTCTGCCGTTGTCCATATGTCATCAGAATGAGAGGTCTGATTGGTTGTAGATTCGTCCAGTAGTATACAGAGGCATCTGATGGACGCTGCTTAAGCCTGCCGCCCAGAAGGCTGGTAGTAAGGTAGCTTGGCCAGACTAAGCTCGTATGAGCTTTAAAGTCATGGAAGCCAGGCTAATATCAATTTATAATCAACTTATATCAAGACATCAGCTTATAAGAATTTGACTTAAAAAGTTGAAATTAATATACTACAAGATATAAATTTGAAATTATGATATTATATATATATATATATATATAAAAACACTATATGACTGTGTGATAATTACATTTAAAATAATCATTTTAGCTTTGTATATGTCATAATTTCAACTTTTAATCCCATTTTCATCACATAATTTTGCCTTTTTTTCAGATGATTATGGCTTGGTATATCATAATTTCATTTTATCTCATAATTATGATCATATGTCAAATGTCGGAATTGCAAAAAAGTATGTGAGACTTTTATAGTCTCTTGGTTATGATGTCACAATTTTGACTTTTTGTCCCAAAATTGTGTCTTTTTATGTCTTGCATAGGTTTCTGAGCAAAATAAAGCACAATTTCAGTCGTAAATGAACCAGTGTTTGCACAAATTGATTGAGTGAGTGATTTAGTGGCTCACAGAGGCTTGTTTGGTTCCTGAATGAAACAGCTTTCAGCTTGATTGACACATGCAGATTTATGAGGATTTCCCAGAAACTGCTAGGAATGTACATACCTTCAGTGCATGCAAACCTGTTAACTTCAAAGTCAAAACCAAACAAGGACTTAGGTAATTGCAGTTATTTTATGTTGTGTTTACATCATAAGCGGATATTTGGGAGTTATGCAGTGTAAATACAGTCATTATTGCTGCTGCTGGTGGTCTTTCAGTAGAAATCTCCATTTGTGTTTGCGTGATTGCTTTGCACTTGATGTAAAGATTTAGTTTACTGAGTTTATTTTCTCCTTCCAAACAAACCAGCCTTTTTTAAGAGTAGTTTTGTTAAAGCTGTAGGGAATTTAAGCAGCAGCTCCTTATTATTTAAATGCCCGTATGACAGAATAACTAGAGTTTGACAAAAGACGATGTGTTTCCACTCAATAGAATGATTGACAGTCACTAGCAGGTCTACTTTGCTACATTTGACAAAATATTGAAATCAACAACAAATGGAAATAAATCTGTTTATCATGCAGACGGAGAGAATGAAATAAATCCTCTCACTGAACTGTATTACAGAGAAGGCTTGTAAGCTTTTTTCACAGGCTTTATCAGCAGCCAGAAAAGAGCCTGTCCTAAATTAAATTAATACTTCAATAAAATCCCCCAGGGGTGCCTAGGCCGCAGAAAATCCTGCTTTTATGCCCTCTGAGAATGAAACTATGACTTAAACCAGAAAATACTGAGAAAAGAAGACTGAAATAGCAAATGAATGTCCGCTAATTTAAGAGGTCAGTCGGACCTATGATGTCATTGGATATATAGGTCTGAAGATATTTATTTTTTTCTAATAATACTAATCATATTTTAAAAATATATGGAAATAATCATATATTTACAGTTTTGTTCCATTTGGCTGCAGTTTTGGTCCTTTTTATCATTAGGAACAACCACCAACCATGCAGTGTTGGCACAGTGTGTTACAAATGTTACAGTAAAAACCTGTTAAATGATTAACAGTAATATCCCCCTACTATGTGAAATACTACATGTAATGTTATGGTACTGTAGTATTTTTGGAAGTGGAAAATGTGTGTTTTACAGTGAATAACTGTACATTTTATGTTTTTGTTGTTGATGTTAATATAAAGAACTGCGTTTACTCTTAGTTTTTTCTCATCAGTTTTGTACATTTGGATTGCATGTTACAGCTAATGTTGTTAAATCAATGCTTATTGCATAATTTCAGTGTTACCATGATGGCGTTTAGTGTTTTTGTAACTGACATGTGCACCTTACATATAAGTTATTATTTAAAAGCTACTTGTGATAGGCTTTGGTTTATCATGTGACATTTTCATCACCATGTGTATTTGGTGGTCATCAGTACATTACAAATGTACAAAACCGATTTCAGCACTTCAGTAGGTTGATACTTTATATCAGTTAATGACGGTACTGTATTTAACTGTAAATCTTAGTTAAAACCGTAAGACCTAAAATATTGTTACCATATTTTTTACTGTAAAACTCTGCTGACCACAGCTGTGTTGTTTTTACCGGAAACTTTTTACAGTCTATCTATATGCAAGTGTGAATTTTTTCATTTTTAATATATTTTCTTTTCAGATTTCATAAATTCTCATGACAAGCTGCATGACAGTAATGACATTACATATACTGAATAAACCCATTGGAGTCCATTGAGTGTCAGATGGCGTAGGTGTAGACTGTTTACTAATATCACGAGCTGTGAAGAGATTTGGGCTGACCGAAGGAGACTGCAGTGTGGGCGTTTTAGAGGAAGTGCAGTGAATGAGGAAGTCTTTCACTTTAATCCAGCCACAATAGCCGGATTTGTCCGACCCCCTCACAGGTAGGAGGGCGGCGTTCGAAATCCTCTATTCTTTGACGCTGTATATGTACCGCTGAGCACCGGAGCTCTGAAATGACTAGAAATGTCCTTACCCACAATCCTATTCACCTTTGAATGCCAATGCACTTCTAATGCAGTGAGTTCAGCTCTTTAGTGCCGATGTAGACTGTAGTTTCTGCTTCACTTATTCAGATTTTACAGTTTCTTTTCGAGTCTGTCTGTCATTTACTTCGTTCCAGACCCATCCGGATCTCTCCTGTGGAAGAAAGTGCTCTTTTCTATATAGTGAAAGCATATTTTGACCAGGGGCTGTCAAGATTAATCATAGATGTACTTTATATCAGGGGTCTGGAGGCCCTCGGGCAAGGGGTCTGCAGAAAACCTCAGAAAAAAGGGTTGCTTTGGGGAAATATTTATTATGAAATTTGAAATATTAATACTATTTCTTTATATACTTTAGTACAATGATATTGAAGTATATAATTTTTAATCTTTAACAACACTTATTCCTGACACAGCAAACGGTCAAGAGAGTTTTAAATATATATTACTGTTCAAAAGTTGGAGGTCTGTAAAAGGTTTTTTTGCTACTTGAAATAACAACAACACAACAAGCGAACAAAAGAATTGACAAAACATTTAGAAAATTTAAAAGAAAAGCATTTATTTGAAACACTTGATATTTGTAACATTATAAATATCTTTACTGTCACTTTTGAGCAATTTAATGCATCCTTGCTGACATCTTCCAAGTGTTCTTTAAGAACAATTTAATTGGTGCACATCTTCTTTTCTGTCTGGGTCGAGGTTGTTCAAACGCCCCACGATGATGCCCCAAACTCAACCTCAGACCTCACCCACCCTTTAACATTCAGTCTGTCTCTCCAGTAATCTCTGTAAGGAATTCATGCTAACAAAGTGTCTCTAAATTCCGTCATCTCGTCTTTAGCGTGTCTCATCTCCATGTATCCGACCGCTAAATGGCAATTCCATCAATGTCCTGTCAGGGCCGGAGACAGCGTCGTCTCTGAGGGGAGTGAGGCTGCATTAATTATGACTCGGAGCGACAGTTAATCTTTGTCGTTTTTGCTCCCAGAGACGTTGGAATATGCCACCCCGTTTAGAGCCAGGTCAAAGCCCTTGACCCTCAAACACATACACACATAAAGAGATCTGAATCTCCCCTGGGCCGCGTGTTGATGCGCCCTCACGGACGTTGTGTCCGGCCTGGGTTGATACGTGCCAGCAAGCAGACTCCAGCCAAGTATGTGTGGGTAGTTGTTCAGATTTCATTTGCAGAGTTAACATTACACTAGTGTTTAACGCTTGAGCTCACTCTGTGTTTGCGGTCAGATGTTGGTTGTGCTGCCAAAGGGCCTGCCTAGACTTGGCTTGAATTCTGATGTAGTGACAGCATTAATGATACAATTAGCCAAAGAAGAGAGCTAAGAACTATTCTGAAGATCTTAAGCTGGTTATATATGCACGTAATGCATATTTATGAACGTGGGTGTTTTCTAGAGGCTTGAATATCTCTGAAGTTGGGCTGTGACATGCACTCTTTAGGTGCTGCAAAACATAAGAGATGACACTGTTACTGCAGATTAATTTGTGCAAACATGCCCTATTCTGCAATAGAGCATAAAAAATGTCTTCCTTTAAATGTGCATGAGTAAAGTACCACAAATTGCAAACGAACCTCAAATCCAAATTCACCCAGACCAGACCAACAGCCAGCTGTCATGCTCACAGACACATGCTTGCATCCCAAACGTCATGCTACTGACTTGGGCAAGAGCACACGGAGGTTGTTTAACCCCAAGAGATCTCAGAGCATCTCTTTTCTCTGTCTGAAATCAGTGAGATTGATTCATAGCGTGATCGGCTGAAACGGAGCTCGTGCTTAACACATGGTGACAGATTCAGGCTAGGCGCAGTGTGCGGCCGTATCTGTGCCCTTCAGTACACACTTTACTAGTGCCCTTGAGTGTGTGCTTTACAATCTCATGTGACACACTGAGCTAAACAGAAAGCTTACGTGGCATAACTGCCGCGGCTAAATTAGCATGAGGACAGATAACAAAGCAACAGTGTTTGTTTGCATTCACGTCCAAGTCGCTGCAAGGCAGAAAATGTTGTTTGGAGCCGCTTGATGCAGTGAAGCAAAAATAACGGCATAAATGAGGAAACTAAGATGATGTTTGTGGATATTCGTGTCTGATTCTGTTATAAAATATCCAGTGTTTGAACGTGCAGATGATTTATAATCAATGCACGTTTTGTTCTGTTGTTGTGTTGGTGACTCTTTATTCACTGAACACAGAGATTGATTCAGAGTTGCTTGTGCATGATGGTTTATGAGCGGAAAGATGTCAGTGTTAGCTAGAAGCGCTCAACTGAGAAAACGCCATGCTAAACTACAGTAGCTGTGTTTGCAACAGAAAGAAAATGCCCCATGCATGCAACATCATATTTTTAGTTTACTTAAATTAAATCCGCAGCCGTTAAACATTTAACTAGACTAGTTATTTTTGCATAATTTCAGTTTGATATTGATCTGATAGCCCTGAAATGACACGCGGCCGCATTCAATTTCTATTTTGTTTGAGGATCGTATCTGGCAAAATGAGGCTTTATGTTCTCCAGAGCAGGGCTGCACTTATTTGATCAAGAGTACATAATTATAGTTAAATATTAAAATACCTGATTCCCATTTTAATATATTTAAAAATATTATTTAATTAAATTTTCTGTTTGAATGCAATTGTATTTAATGCGTTGAAATAACATGCTGTGGTATTTAATTTCTATTTTGCCTTGCCTAGACGTCAATCATTATTTAATTAAAAATACAATATGACTACAAATACATTATTGCAAATATATTGAGAAATATGGAAATTGTGCAATATTATTACAGGCTGTTTAAACATATTTTAAACACATCTCTTACATATTTATTTGACCCTCTAACTTTAGCACGATCTATTTTAATTCTATTCTTTAAAAATAAATAAATTGTTTTTTTTTCTTTAAGCATTGTTTTTTATACTTATTTTATATTCAATGTTTTTTATTTATTTATTATACAATTAACAAAAAGAAAAATAAATAAAAATTTACTACATTTGTTGTTCTTACATCGTTTACATATGTACTTACACACACCATTCTGAGGGTTGTTACAGAAATATCACAGCTGTAGATACTATGTAGCAATGTGTACTTACACTGTGGTTACATACTAGATACACATCTAGTTACTATGGAAGTACACAGGTATAAGGGACACTTAATTTAAAGTGGGACCAAAATGTCTGACAAATGTAAATTATAAAATGGCATTTTTTCCTGTGATGGCAGAATTTTGTATTGATGATTGCAATTCTATGATGTTTTTAACTGGATATCTGGATGTTTTTATTTGTTTATTTTTAGTCAGATTGCATTTACTGTTTCAATGCAATGCATTGACACTTACTGTGAAATATGTATTTCCATCATTTACAGAAGTTTATAAACATTCAAAATCTTTCGTTTTTTGTCTTTACTTTTATCAGAACTCTCACTAACGATTAACAGTGTTCTTATGTTTCCTTGGTAACAGTCATGATCAGCACAATCAAAAGGAGTGAGATAGAAAGATTGTTGGCCAGTAACAGCATCACAAACAGCCAAACTGCTTTTAACATGTTAAATGTAATTTACTGTGAACCACATTTGTTCAAACATGCATGCACTGTAACCACTGCGGGGCCACTCTTAACTGGAATTTAGAGCATTACAGAAACACACATTTACATTATTTCACATTAAGGCGCTAAAAGGCAGAAGATGGAGAATCACTGATGACGATGAACAGCACGAGACCTCTAATGTGTGCTTCCTCAGATTCAGATTCAGGCGTAATGAGCGTGATTTGAAGTAAAAGCACAGACTGTTGGGTCTTTCATGTGTTTGACGTGCCGTGACCCTCGCAGAGGAACCGCAGTGAATTAGCATATCAGCCTGATGATTATGATGTCCGTGTTTAAAGAGCCATTGCGGCGTGGATAATTGAGTTAAATGGCCCTTCAATCATGCTTTTTGTCAAAAGTCTGAAGTGTTTTGTAAAATTGAACAAAGTTTGTAACAAATTAACTAAGTAAATTTAGTTTACAAGCCACAAGAATTAGGATGGGAAAATAAGAGGCAGAGGCAGAAGAGTAAACGATAGACAGAGCAAAGGGTCGAAATACCAGGGTAAACAGAGTCCGTGGGGCGAGGCAAGGCAGTAGTCCAGGAACGGGTAGAAGTCAGC
>JAUMHI010000063.1:17674158-17690844 GCA_032359435.1 Enteromius unitaeniatus
CCACCCTGCGGAGGAAACTCATTTCGGCCGCCTGTATCCGGGATCTTGTTCTTTCGGTCATAACCCAAAGCTCATGAACATAGGTGAGAGTAAGAACGTAGATCGACCGGTAAATCGAGAGCTTCGCCTTGCGGCTCAGCTCCTTCTTCACTACGACAGACCGGTTCAATGACCGCATTACTGCAGAAGCTGCACTGATCCGTCTGTCGATCTCCCGTTCCATTCTTCCCTCACTCGTGAACAAGACCCCAAACCCTTCTACCTGGGGCAGGAACTCCCCACCAACCTGAAAGGGACAGGCCACCCTTTGCTTGCACCAAAAATATATTACAATTGTAAATAAGAACTGTTCGCATGATGTCAGTACTAATTGTATTTAATAATGGGCTAAAATAGGTTATCCTCACTTTTATGAATGTTTTCTACTTACATTTCAACTTTTCTGTTCTTCAAAATGCATGACATGCATTTACCTGTTTATCCAGACTATATATGAAGCACATCTTAACAGTAAACCCTGAACTTCCGGACTGTTGTAAAGTTTCTTTACTGTCTCACTCTAACCCTCACTACAGACAGGAAAAGAACTTATAGACAGAGCTATTTTCTGCTTGCTTCAGCAGTTGCTGTGGTACAGTAGATGGTGGATCGTTAGCGAGTGACTCAGATGCACAGAGTAAAGTGTCATAAATGAGTCTTGTTTAATCCACTGACCCCTAATGACCCGTCATCATTTCAGAGGCGCTCTTCGTCTCTCTCTCGTCCCATCTATAAAAGCTTTTGTCAAGACTTTTCACCCTCCTCTGGGCATACAGGCCTTCAGATAGAGCTACGAACACACACTGACCCTGGTCCAGCATTACATCATCTACTGTGCTGTTAAAGGACAGTTTGTTCAGTGCAATTCTTTATTTCTCCATTTTCATGTAATGTTCTGACCTGTTCAAAGAGGCACAAGAGCGTTAAGGTTCCGTTCCATCGCCACATTACACTCCACCGGACAGGTGATGAGATTTATATTGTCAGGGGCCGTATTAATGAAACTCTATTTTTAAATGTAAAGTAAAAGCCAAGCACCGTGCATGTAAACCAGCAGCATCTGCTTCTGAAAGGATCATGGCAGGGCAGCTTTCCATCCATTTTTATTTGCTCGTGAATAATTCCTTTCATAAATAATGTACAAATGCTCTTCTGTTCTGGTCTGTCTTCTGTAAAGATGTGTCCGCTCTGATTTCTGGTGTGTGTTGAAAACAATCTGTGCTCTGAAAGCATGTGCACAACAGCATTGAAGAGTTATTAATACACCCTTCATTAAAGAGTCAGTGCAGACACCCGCCAGTTCATTTCACACCATATGTTTCAGCTGCCTGCATTTTATTGCAAATTAAATTCAATTTTGCATCTTTTAAAGCTGCAACACATTAACTTTTACAGTAAATATAAAAATTGTAAATGCATGCTTGTTGTGATTGATTATTTTTTTAAAGTAAAACATTATAAAAACAATTTATAGTCCATTTAGAGATTCTACTAACTATAAGTAACTTTGTCACTGACTGTCAACTAATTCTTGTTAATTCAGAACTACGTCTACTAACTCTTAGAGTAGACTAGGGTAGGTTTAGGATTAGTAGACATATACTTGCAAAGTTTCTGATAGTCAGTATGTAAGGAAAGGAAAGGAAAGGATGTGGCCAGGTATAGTTTCCCATACTAGGAATTTGTGCTCTGCATTTAACCCATCCAAGTGAACACAGCAGAGAGAAGGGATCAACACACACACACACACACACACACACACACACACACACCTTGAACACACACCCGGAGCAGTGGCCAGCCACTGCTGTGGCGCCCGGGGAGCAGTTGGGCGAGCAGTGCCTTGCTCAAGGGTCTCACCTCAGTCGTGGTATTGAGGGTGGAGAGAGCGCTGGTTATTCACTAACTCCCTATCCATTAGGCCACTAATGCCCCCTGTAGTATATTGTGGACCCATCAAAATAGTGTTAGAAGGTATTAAGTAGACAGTCTACTAATACCTTAATGACTGCTAGTTGACATGTAGTTGCAAAGTTAATTACAGTTAGTTGAATATCTGAAGTGGACCATCGAAATAAAGTGTTACCCAATATATATAAAATGTTATCAAATAATTCAATTATTTTATTACATTTGATTGGCTCTGTCTTGTAAAATGACTATTAAATTGAATCAAATCTAATTCAGTCTTATTTAATTCTAATTTAATATTCTGTTTGTGTGTGAAAACATTGCATTATGGAAGTAAAATGCATTTTTAACACACTAATGGTCACAAAGTTTGAAAAACTATGTTGCATTGGAAGTATTTTAATGATGAGACCTCATTAAACTTTAAAGTCATAATTATCCTTTTTTTGTATCTGAAATCATTAAATGAACCATGTATGGATCAATTAATTCAAGCACATTTCCATCTCCCATTATAACCTGAATTTAAAGATTTGCAACTAGTTGACTCCAAGGTCAAGGTTCATCAAAATGTCATAATCAGTCACTGTTTTGATACTTCAGAAGCTACTGAATGCTGTTTAAGCAGTCAGTGTGTTGTAACACGGCAGTCGCTGGAAACCCCATCATGCAAATGAACAATAAACGGAGCAAACTCGTCTGACGTCAAGCAGCATTGAGTTAGGAAAGCCACATTCACCCTCATTAATGTGTTTGCGTTTAGCCTCGTTGACAGTAAAGGAGACTGAGTAATAGAGTATTGCTATTCTCTTAAACAATGTTTTTAAAACGGCTGTATTCACCTCCTGACTACCGGCGGGATTTCGTCTGCAATTACTGGCAGCGTGTCTGCTGTTTTTCTGCAAGAAAACAGTAATCATCAACTGCGCTCGCTGCCGCCCAGAGTACAGACTGCACAGACCGCCTACAGAGAGAGAGAGAGAGAGAGAGAGAGAGAGAGCGCTGGAGGACAAGTGTGGGAGAAGCTGAGTAACCACAAGACATTCTCATCTTGTGTTTTCTCAGTCACAGAGCAGATGAGTATCACAGGACAGAGAAGATCTGGCATGTCTAGTTAAATAATTTATCTAATAATATTAGTAATAATGTTAGTAATATAAGCTAAAATGTATAGATTTTTTTATATATCATTTTGTAATATGATAGCTACTTTTTACATTTACGTTAAGCAGACACTTTTATCCAAACCAACTTACAAAAGTGGAACTTCACTTCATAGCTGAGGTTTATTAGACAGCCAGATTAGAAAGAGTGTGACTGCTTGAGGTTGTGGACAGGTGTCTTTTATACTGATAACAAGTTCATTCGTAACAGATGCCATTAATACAGGTAATGAGTGGAGGACAGAGGAGCCTCTTAAAGAAGAAGTTACAGGTCTGTGAGAGCCAGCAATCTTGCTTGTTTTAGGTGACCAAATTCTGATTTTACTGAGGAATTTACCAATTAATTCATTAAAAATGTGACGATTACAAGCCTCTCTCATCTTTTTAAGTGGGAGAACTTGCACAATTGGTGGCTGATAATACTGTTTTGCCCCACTGTATATGAAAATATTAATTAATTAATAAAATAAAAAAATAATAAAATGGAATGTAGTTATATAATATTAAAATATTATTATTTACATTTATGCAATCATCAAAAAGAGGAACAATACATTTTTAATTGTGATATTAGCAACTAAATTTTTTATTCTAAATTACATTTTTACATTGTTCTTTTTTATTTATATATTAAAACAGTGTTGTATACAGTTTACTTATTACATACATTTCTAAAAGTTTAGTATATATAAGAATATATTACAATATTAATATTATTCATCATAAGCCATTCTTCTAGAAATAAATTAGCAAACAGACTGTTCTATGGTTGCCACAGTTTTGAAAGTTGGGAAAATAGCTGTTATAATACTTCTATATTAGTAAAGTAATATTCTAAAGATTTGTTTTACTACTGTCTTGTTCTTGCAGTGAATTCAGGGCTCTGTGAGCATGTGTCTGCTAGCTCTTGTACAGATGGTGAAAGTGTACAGTATAGTCTGATGTGGTTCTGGATTCTCAGTGATTGAGCTGCTGGAGTTTGTGATGGGGCTTGTTTCTTGGCTCACGTTGGCCGCTGGAGCATGTGCTGGAGGTCACACGAGCCTGGAGTGGGTGAATCACATGCTCTCAGCGGTGCGTTTCTGCATGTCTGTGATGTTCTGTGATGTTCTCAGCAGGTCGTGGAGAAGGTGAGCTGTTTTGGCAGCTTTAACGCTGCAGTGTTGAACGATCACTGCTTTTAACAGAGCAGCCATTTAAATGATCCCAGCATGTGAAGAGGCTTAAAAATAATAATAAAACAATTATTTATTTAGTGTTGCCAAATTATTAATCGCTACCAAAATAAAAGCTAGTAATTCTGCTAGTAATGTAAATCAATGGGATCTTTATAACAAATACTTACATAAAATGATGAATGCTGGGCAATGATTAATATATATATATATATATATATATATATATACATACATATTATTATAAACATTATTAAATTATTAATATATTTGTATCATTATTAATAATGATTAAAAAAATAAATAAATACATGTATACACAGTTTATTTAGATTTTTTTGGTAAATATAGAAAAAATATTATATACACATGTTAGTCTTACAAATATAACTTTTTTATGTATATTTTAAAATTATATATATATATTTATTTATAAAAATTTAACTGTTTAACTAGTGTCCCACCCCCACTAGTCTCTCCATCTGTGATTGACAGCTGAAGGTTCGTCCAGGTGTGGTTCGTATAAAACTCCTCTCACTCTCAGACAGAACATAATTGTGTCCAGCATCACTAATGAGCCTCAGGTTCTCCACGAGATCGCGGGAGCTTGTCTGGAAGAAACTCATCCTTTTTTCCCCCAATTTTCACAGCTTCATCCCTTCATCCCATTTCTCGAGCGTCTGCCATTTAATTTCTGTCCTCGCCGGGGTTCGTGGAGCGGCGCCCCGTGGAGAAATATCCACCGGACGCAGAAGGGCCATAATAATGAAGAGACCTCGAGCAGAAAGAGCGCGCCGCGGTTTGTTGATTAGCATTTTAATAAGGCGGATATGGGCAGGGCGCATGCTGATGACCTCACAGGTGACAGTCGGAGTATGTAAATGATTAATTACCCAGAATACATTGGGATCATATGCTTGTTAGGAGGATGAGGAACCTCTCTGCCTGCAAATACATCGATATTATCGCTGCCGGACGGATGAGCGACAGCAATTAAATGAGAATTAATGAGATTTCTCGAGGTTATGTGAAAAAAGAACAAAGTCTGGTAAGTCTTGCCATTAAGAGACCCAACCTGCTTCTGCAAGTCATTACTCTTCAGGGACCAAGTGCATTGTGGGTTTTTGAGAGTTTTTCACTGGGATAAAGCCATTAGAGCGGCTCTTCTGTGTGCTTTAAGTCTATAAAAAGACTGGAAAGGAAGAAAAAGATAATACTTTAAAATGGAATAGTTTATTGAGTCTCCAAAACTAAAAATAGAAATAAAAGTTTGCATATGTGTTTTTTTCTTGATCTTCATATGTGGCCCATCAGGTTTTGGTTCATATACTGTAGTCCAGTGATGATTAAGAGATACAAAAAATATTCCTCAGAAGATGTGAGATGATCTCAAAAGATCCTGATGATCAGATTTGAGAAAATAATTGATGGAGAAATTATTAAAGTGACTAAATGATTATGTAATCTAAATTATGTTTTCTGGATAGAAAAATCTATTTTGATAGTGTACAATTATACTAAGAAACTTTTTACTTGCTAAATAAGCAAAATCAGATATTAATCAGACAACATAACGAGTGTCTCTGTGTAAATATCTGCAGCTGACGCCAAATCAAGAGAGAGAGAGAGACGATATTCTTGCATATTACGCATCAACTACAGCTGACATTTACTCTGTGCCAATGAGTCTAGCACATGCCGAGATGCCTTAATTGACATGGACGGGGTGACAACTTTCTTTAGAAATGAGACACGGGTCAGAGCCTTGGTGAGCGAGTGAATGTGTTTCTCTAACCGGAGCCGGTGACACACGTCACTGTCAGAAACACAGCCGCTCGTGTCACTCCACACGTCTGTCACACAGACCAAAGCTGATGCCTTCCGATGGAGGTTTACCGGTGTTTCTCCAACAGAGAATACCAGAATAACGTTTATGAATCAGAGCCAAGGACAACCCTTTAATATGATTCTTCTAGACAGGTATGATAAAACATTACCTCATAGCTTTTAATGTTTTAGAAGAAGTCTCTTCTGCTTACCAAGACTGCGAGTACTTGATCAAAAATAGTGTAAAAATATAATTATTATATATATATAATTATTAATTATTTATATTTTTAAAATATAATTAATATATTAATATTATAATTTTTTTTTTTTTGCAGGATTCTTTGATTAATTCAAAGACATTGAAAGTTCAAAAGAACAGGATACATAACATTATAAATATTCTTAAGGGCTTTTTTGGTCAATTTAATGCATGCTTAATGAATAAAAGTAGGGTTTTTTGCATCATATTAATGCAAATTTAAGTGTAAAATGTATTTAATTGGCAAAAAACATTGGCATAAATAACATTTGTGTATGCACAATACAATTTCTTTATTATTTGTTTAGATTTTTAGTTAAAATAGAATATGTTTTTGTCAGATTTTGTGTGATTCTCTCTAATACTTGTATAAAATATGCCAGAGTACTAAAATTAAAGCTGAAGGCCCATGAAAAAGCAACGTTTGAACAATAAAATGCTCCTCCGGGAGTTTTCCAGCTCACTGGTCGAGTGTTTCAGCGTTTCCCAAACTGCTTTAAACACACTTGAGTTTGGCGTATCCGCGATCAGAGCCTAGACTCCCATCACAGTCTCAATCAGACCGATCCCAGTCTCTGACTAACCCACATCACCTTAATTGCACTAATTAGATTCCTGATGACTTACTGTGCAGCAGCGAGCAGGAGAAGATGGGGCTGCTGAGTGCAAATCCCACTTTAAAGGCTGTGAATTACATAGATGAAATCCATGAACCAGATTAAAGTGCTTCAATAGAAACCAATCAGCGAGAGAAGAATCCATCGATCAGAAGAAAGAAACAAATAACAGCCTGTGGGATTTAACAAGGCTTTATTTCTGATACACCTTAATAATCCACAAAGCCATTCGTGTGTGTGTGTGGTTTCTAAATAGATCATCTAAATGCTACCATGACAAATTAAAGCAAAAAAACATTATTGGACAAATCTGGTTGTGATAATATGCTTTGCGAAGATTGGATGTTCTGAGCGCGCTCCTGCTTTAATCGAATTACGGGTTACAAAATGGAACATGTTTGATGAGAAACATATTTGTGGTAATTTAATTAGCATGAAACTGATTTACGTTCAATGGGCGACTGAGCGTTCTTAAAGACAGTGAAATTGAGTTTGCATTGATCTGTAAGAAGCGCCATCTGGAGACTGACCTCAGACCTGCTGGACCCTCACAATCCAGTGCTTTGGGATTGTACTGAAAAGAAAAATATATAAAATATTTTTCAAATTCAATAAAAATGCTGCCACCATGATACTGAAGAATAATGTACTGACTATACTATTATTGTTTAATTGAAATGTTCTGAATATGTCAAAATCTCATTTATTTCTGTTATCGAAGCTGAACATTCAGCATCAGTCTCACATGATCCTTCAGAAATCATCTTAATATGCTGCTCAAGAAACATTTTTAATTATTATAAATGTTAAAAACTGTTACAGTGCTGAATATTTTTGTGAAAATTATGATAGGTTTTAATTTTCATGATTCTTTGAGGATCAGAAAGTAAAAAAAAAACACCATTTATTTAAAATAGAAATCTTCCATGTCATTATAATTACCCATACAGTCAACTTTCAACAAATTCAGTGCATCCTTGAATAAAAGTATTAATTTCTTCATGTACTCTTGGTGTGCTTCATGTTATGGTTCATTTGAGATACAACCTTATGATCTCAGTGATTTTCAGTGTAATATTTTACAGCAAACTGAGCACTAAACCGGACAATGAAGGAAATGTGTTTAAATGTAATTAGTCTGAAATCTTCGTGGATAATGAAGTAGATGTTCTAGCAGATAATGTTCCACTTTATTTTTTTGCTTATTCCACCGCCGAACAAATCGCTCCCCTAATAAATAAAAGGAAACACGCAGAGCCAGTTCTGTGCAGGATTTGCCGACCCAGTCATTAGGAAAATTAAGCAAAGGAAGTAAAAGCACATTCATTTTAGCAGCCGAAAATGATCCCATGGAGATGTTCACATTAACGTGGCCGGCGGTCTCCATTTAAATAATGCAAATTCAACATTGATCACTCAGATTTACGCTGCAGAATATGAGAGACTTGGAAGAGATTTCTTTTAGAAAACATTAGTCAATAAAGCCAAATGTGCAGCCAAATGAACAAAGTCAGACAGACGTTCAGTCAATGCACCTGAATCGATTTAAGGATGTTTCTAGAAATGAATTACTGCCTCGGTTAATTCTCTTATTCAAGTGAAGATGAGGCTCTGCATGACCCTGCATGTCTTTCTGTCTACACTGCTACCAGGGAACATTCTCATGTCTAAAAAGTTTTTTTTTTTTAAATATATAAATATTGGATAATAAATAAGAAATGTTTGTGGAAAGTACCATCCTAATATTTGATATTAAGTCCTTACAATGTTGTTTTGTACTTGAATGTTCTACTAAACATTTTTGTAATCTTAAACCTGGGATTTTGTGTGTGTGTGTGTGTGTTTGTGTGAATTCCATATTTTTCATGTCTTTACATTTTTTATTATGCTCTAAAAAAAGAAAAATAACCGTTTTTTTATGTCCTTCAAGAAATCACCAGGACACAATTTAAAAAATATGACAAGACATGACTGAACATTTCTTCACATGACTTTTTTTTTATCAATACCAATACATTTTTCAGATTTTGGGATTAAACTTTATATAAAGATGATTCTCAACTCTAGATAGAAAAGAATGATTTGATCTACCATTTCGCTTTATGCCATGAGAGTCATGAGATCTATGAACTGTAATTTGCAAATGAAGTATTGTTATAATCATGTCAAGAAAGCTTTACATTTTAACAATCTAATGGTCTTATTTTGATTGGATAAACATATCTCTTTTGTAGTTGGTTCCATTTTTTACCAACACTGTCTAAAATCAAACATGTTTTTAAATGCTACAATGTTAGAGATGGCTGTCCACACTTTTATTACTTCACGCTTAGATTACTGCAACTTACTATTCTGTGGTATTTCAACATCACAAAATACTCACCCACAATTGCTCCAAAATGCTGCTGCTAGATTTCTTCGAAATAGTTGCAAATGTGACCACATCACCCCTATACTGATTCACGCTTCATTGGCTGCCTATTCAATTTAGAAACAATTTTAAAATTCTCTTCCTGGTGTATAAATCTTTACATAACCAGATCCAGAGATTTAGAGTTGTCCAGACTTAAATGTAGACGGGATAAAACTTTTTTTCTATGTTTGGGTCTCGCACCTTCCCTATAAGTCACTTTAGTAAACAAGTAATGTTGTAATATTTAGGTAGACATTTTAAAATTCGTAGATAATCATAAAGAAACATTTAAAAATACCATAACATTTTAAGGTGAAAATAAAGTTAGTAGAATTGTAAGAAACCTTTTTGCAACCTTTAAAGAACATCAAAATCACAGGAACAACAAAAAATAATGTTTATCAAACGCATTTCGGGAGGAGGGGTCGAAGGCAGTTTAGATCTCCGCCTCCTCAATCTTCCTATTATCTCGTTATCCTATCAGAAGCTCTAAATCGCTCTATAAATACCCATAGTTCCTTTCTCTCTGCACCTTGATCGCAGTACAGCTACCCGCAGCATCTGCTAGAGGCCCAAAAACCTCCCGGCAACAACCCGGCGCGCTCTCCTCGGCGTTCTAGATCCCGATCTCCACCATCACAACTACAACCCAGGCCTCTCTGGCCTCCTCTCGGCCTTCTCATCAGCCCAGCCTTTAAGATACGGACCAAGCCTAATGTCAAACAAGCCCTAGACAAAGCCGGCACGGAGTTCTCAACCTATCTTTGTGACTCGCTTCCGGATTATCGCTAAATATACCACAATCCGGACACTCTTACGGAGTTCCTAGCTCAAAGACACAATTCTCCCTACCGCCAAGCAGCTGCCCCATCGGATAGGTGCTCCAGCCGAGCCCACGGCCTACAGCAAAGGCCATAAACCCATCCGCCAGCCACTTACCTCCATCAAACCCTTGCAAAGCCAGCATGCCATTCTCCCGCCGATCTCCAGTCAACAGGCGATAGCACAGTTCCAGCGCAGCCCTCGTAGCTTTTTCAGCACTCAAAGTGTGAAGCACGTATCCTTTTTAACAGCCGATCTTTCGATTTGCATATTCATTACATCAGTGCTACATATTGTCTAGCTTCTGTGGTCACATAGTGTTATACGGCAGTACCAGAGTCTCGCCGAGGTTTGTCCAAAAGGAAAATGTTGCTAATATAGCGTCAATTGCTAAGTTGGCAACACTGATCCTGCCTCATAAACAAATTTAAACCATCCAACAAGGAAGAAACATGATCCCATCTCCCCCTGTGATTCGCATACTTCGCGATTTCAAAATAATCACTTTTTTATTTTTTCTTAAATCTTGTTGTTAGATTTTAGACCCTCTATTTATAGACGTATGTAACAACCAGTCACGCGTTTCTGGCTCCAAAAGCATTTAAAAATCATTCCGCGTCTAGCCGGCATCCCTGGCGAAAACTTCTCACCCCGCTCCTCTTGGATAGGACCCGCTACTCCTGCAGCTGAGAAGGGCCTATCTCAGCCCCAAATTCAAACTCTCAGCCGATGGTTATCCAATGCATTCAAAAGTTACTTTTGATCAGATAATAGCACCATTAGGAACGCCCTCCAAGTCCTAGCCTCCCCAGCCCTCCGCGACTCCTCATGGGATGCACCCCCACCCCAACTGCTTCCCTCAACCAGCTCAGCACCCTATTTCCCAGCCCTGAATATTGAATATCCCCTCACTGCCAGCATCCTCTTCCTTCCCTCTTATTAATAAAAAATAAATAAATAAAATAAAATAAATCCCTTGGCTTTGAACCAACCCTTCCTCCTAGTCTGCAGACGCATTTCCCTCCTGGCGTTTTCTGGGCACTTACCTGTTTGTCGGCTGCTCAACACGCTGCTTTTGGGGGGCACTCAGGATTAGGAACCAGCTGTGCACCTCCTCTCTCTTGCGAGCTCTTAGGGCTGTCCACCCTAGGGCTCGGCAGCCCTCCTAATCCTGAGTCTCCTCTCTTAGCAGCACGCCAAACCAGCTTCGCTTATTTTATGCCTTCAAGCCTGAACTCGTGAAACAGACATTTTAATGTGAAAATCTTTGTTACCTTTAAATAACTTTGGAATCACGACAGGAAAACTGGACATTTCATCACTTTAGAAACATTTCAAAGTAATGTTCTCACAAGGTTTTTCAGCTGTGTAGCATTGTCAAGACTGATGAAATAGTTCAAGTAGTTTGTGACTGCTTGTTAATGTTTCTTTTTTTAAAGCGTTGCGTGATATTTAGATTTCACACTTTCAAAGTATCATTTTTAGTTATTTTCAGTTTGTACGTTTAAAACAAGTGTCTCTGTCTCTGTGCTAAAATAAACCAAAAGTCTCTCTTCTCAGTCGTCTTCTATGTGTAACAAAGCACGTCTGAAACACACGTCTGAGAGACATGGTGTGTGTGTAGTTCAGTGTTTTCTCTCCTGTTAGACGTGGGACTGTACTCGTCGATTGAAACTTTTCCCGCTCTCATCTCGTCTCCAGCAGCAGAGCGAGAATAAAGCAAAGTTAACGTTGCATGTAAATAAAGCTTGACAGGAAGAGTAGATCAGTGGTCCGAAAGAAAACAGAGCAACAAACATAGCACATTCAATTTAACAAGTGCAGCTGATCTCAGTGCAGGAGAAGAGGGTTTACAGTGTGTCTGAATAATCAACATCATATTTATAAACAATATTTACTAATATTTATATACATATTTGAAAATGCACAAATCTTATCAAATATATTCAGTTGCTATATCCAAACGTGTTGGATGTAAAAATGTAATGCAATGCAATAATAATAAAACATGAATAATAATAGTAGTAATAATGACAATAATAATCATTTTAGATTTTAGAAAGCAGCCCTGATAATATAATATAATATAATAATATGTGATTAATCAGATCCAAAATAAACATATTTGTTTACAAAATATGTATGAACTGAGTGTATTTATTATGTATATATAAATACACACTCATACAGTATATATTTTGTAAATATTTGTATGTATATATTTATATTTATACAATTATATTATATATATGTCACAGTCGTGCTGAGGAAAGACACGATGAGTCACGTAGTTTGATTCAAACAAAAACAGCTTTACTTAAATTCCAAGTATACACACGAAGAGATCTGAAAAGCATGCTATTATACAATAGACAATGACCGACACAGACAGACACACAGAGTTAGCTTAAGTAAGGGAGACAATCAACGTAAATGGGAAGACACACCTGAACAGAATACATAATTAACAGGAACTAGGTCATCGGGAAAGCACATGGGGAAACATAGGCAAACATGGAACATAAACAAACGTGACAATATAAGTGTATTTAATATATAAACATATTTTTCTTAAATGAATATATATGACATTTGGTTAAAATTAATCAGAATTTGCAATTAGTTACTATTTTTTCAACCCTGCATTTAGGAATAAATTAATTCATTATAAAAAAACTATTACTGTTAATATATAAATATATATATATATATATATATATATATATATGTATATTTCTTTGTTTTTTTTACCAAAAAGAAGGAAAAACACAACCTGTGAACCAAAACCGAGCCTCTCTTTTGTATGTGGTGCTTTATGTCAGGTGTGTTAGTTCAGGGTTACATCTAAGCACTTACGAGGATATGATACTAACAGACTGCATCTACTTTAATAAAGTCATGTTCTAAAGTCTTTGAATAAGGAAGCAAGCCATGTTTTCTTAATTGGTGCAAACTGAAGCGTGCACTTCCACAAAAAGTCTGGTTTCCTTTTTCAAGGAGGTTTTTCTGTTATCAGATATATATTCACATGCAGGTCTGTGGAAATGCGATACGGTCCGAATGCATGTGAAACAAAAAGTCTTTTTTCTGAACCGAGGGTCTTTCTGAGAGGCTGAATTCTGTGCTGAATACAGGTCAGATGTCCTGGGACTCAATGCTGAGAACCAGAAAGAAGAAAATATCATTTCACACAAGCACAAACAATGCCGTGATGTATTTTGCTAGGTGATCTCAAGTGAAAAAATTATATTCAGAGCAATAACAACAACAAAAAAGATACTTTATTTGCAAAAAATAATATATGAATAATATGAGCTTTTATAATGCTGACACATAATGATGTGTTCTAAAATATTAATAAAAACTCTGCCATGTACAGTTTTTATTTTCACAAATAATTTGTCAAATGATCAACTATATATCAGCTGTAATGAACTTAACAGCAGTCAAATGACAAAAGTTTCACTTACAGTAAAAAGAATGTAAAATGGTATCAAAAGTGTATCATTTTTCATACAGTCTCATTTAATGTGAAATAAGCTTTTGTTCCATAAAATCTGTAATTTTCCATGCCTAGCTTATTTTCTTCTGTCACAGACCACAGTTCTGATCCTAAAATCAGAATTAAGCATGAAATAATGGCATACATCTGAAAATGTTTTGAGAATTAAACAAATAGTTTGTGTTGTTCATTAAGTGGAGCTAAAACAAAGGTTCAATACATGAACCCTGGCACATTTTGATTATGGTGGTATAGGTATGGATTGCAGCAGTTCAGAATTGAAATATCAGTGTACTGTTGCTAAAACTTAATTCTCTATCATGTTGGAAATGTGCCCTATACCAATAACATGTACCAATAATAATTACTCTTCAAGTAACTGTGCGAAAATCTCATTTATTGATCAAAACTCTGTAAATTTGGATGAAAAGGAACAAAAGGTGTCAGAGTTTTACTGCCTCTAGTGTTCATTTCTTTTGAAAACAGCATTAATATGTATTTACTGGTACATATTTTGTGTCTCGCTAAAACGTGCACCCAGGTACGTTTATCCCACGAGGCCAATTGTGACATTGAAACAGACACTGTTAGACACTATTAGTAAGAAACAAGCATTGGATTTAATTCAGAAAATATAAGGCAGGGCGACTTTAATGAAATGGAGTATTATTCTAGGAGCACTAATTTACTGATTTTGTGAATGGGGAGGCTTGTTTTTCTGCTCCTGAACACCTGCAGGAGAGACTGACCAGACACAGAGCCTCTTCTGTTCTTCAGCTTTAGGGGCGAAGGATGTAGATCCGCTCCATCCAGACACACCCACCTGCAGCTGGATCTCAAAATGAGCCTTTAATTGGGTGAAGGAAAAGAAGACCTTTCATCTGCCATCAGGCTGCTAAACCCAATAGATGAGTCTGTCAGTCAAACAGATCCTACGCAGGCTTATTAACCGCTCAGAGCTTGCTGTATGACGGATGGCATTCATTAATTTCGTTTCTGTCCGGCCTCCGTTCATATAGAGATTGCAGTGGAGTTATATTTCCACACTGGTCTCATATCGTGGTTATCATGGTTAAAAAAAACCACTGGTTTCTTTTGGTCCAGGATAGCACTGCTGTTTTGAGTGTTTTTGGATGGTAATACAATCAAACACACTGTCCAGGTGGGCTGGCATTCAGTGGGGTATCTGCAGGTGTGTGATCAATGTTTTGGTGGATTATAATCGGCACAACCGTAAACACATCATGAGCCAAAGCTCCGTTCCAAACCCTTTTGAGCTGCCTGCATATTCAGTATTTGAAGACATCACAGGCCTAGAGATGATAAATGCTGACAGGTTTTGGTTAGTGTTTAGGGTTGCATGATGTATAAGGAAATTTACAGGAAATATAAAATATATATATATATATATATATATATATATACAGACAGTATTTTTTTATTTATATAAATAATATTTAAGACATTTTAGTAAACACTGTGAATAAATACATAGAAAGTGACACAGATGCAGACTGATCCAATTTTTTTTGGTTTTAAAAAATAAACAAATAAAGTTTTGTTACAATTATATTTGAAATAAAATATTTTATATAAAAAATCATGTTTAATTCAATCAATCAATCAATCAATAATAATTAAATAATACTGTAATATGTAATCTTGCTATTTGTATTTTAAGAGAAATTACTTTCCATTTAAATAAATAAATAATTATTCATAGATTATTCTGTACAAATTGGTTGCAGTCAATATATTTGAGCTACATTTAAATACAAGTTTAAAAGTATTTAAATGTACCTAAAATAAATTGATTGTAAGCGCTTAATTTAATGACATTGTACGTAACTCAGTAAAATAATAAACAAGCAGGTGTAAAATGAACCTATTGTTTCTTGGTTTAATCAACGGCACAACACGCTTTTAAAGACTTTGATTAACAGGGTAATAAAACAAATTGCAGTATGTTTGCTGTTTAAAATGCTTCATCAAAAAATCATTAGTGTGAATTAAAACATAGTGATGTGTGTAAATGTGCTAACAGCGGGGCCTGAATAAACTTAAGCAAACTGTTATAGTCAAATACAGAACAGCATTCAGCCGTGTGGAAATGATCAGATTCATCTGCTCACATCACGTTCACTTATCCTAACCCCCCCTCCAAAAAAAACAAAAAAACAAACACACTCTAATATTTTGTTACAGCGTTTTTAGCTTTGATTACAGCATGCATTCACCATGGCATAGTTTTGATAAGCTTTTGCAATGCCACAACATTTATTCCCATCCAGAGTTGAATACATTTTTTTTCCAAGATCTTGTATTGATGATAGGAGAGTCTGACCACTGCGCAAAGTCTCATCTAAAATCACAAAAATTCTCAATGGGGCTAAAGTCTGGACTCTGTGGTGGCCAATTCATGTGTGAAAATGATGTCTCATGCTCCCTGAACCACTCTTTCACAATTTGAGCTCGATGAATGCTTGCATTGTCATCCTGGAATATGCCC
This sequence comes from Enteromius unitaeniatus, assembly GCA_032359435.1. Lineage (NCBI taxonomy): Eukaryota > Metazoa > Chordata > Actinopteri > Cypriniformes > Cyprinidae > Enteromius > Enteromius unitaeniatus. The sequence continues at coordinate 17,690,399 of JAUMHI010000063.1, forward strand.
GCGCCATCAGGGAAGAAAAAATCTATTGATGGAATAACCTGGTCATTCAGTATAGCCAGGTAGTCAGCTGAGTCAACCTAGACCTGACAAACTGCAGCAACCACAGATCACAGATAAAAATTATATACAATAATAATAGTTTTTAAAAAATACATAAAATAAGATTGTAAGTGATTTTAAAATATATTTCTACTTAGGTTTAATTAATGAATACATTTTTTTAGTTTTAGAAAGTTTTTCTTGTTGCTCAAACAGGAATCTAAATCTAAAAAAATATATATAATATAAACCGCATGGTGCAAAAAGCTATTTAAAAGCTAGACAAGCACAGGTTAACTTTTCATCACATCCCTATCTTCAGTGCTCTTCATGATGCTTTCCTGACCCATGCAGTTTATAAAATTAAATATTTTTGCCTTTAGTCTGGATTGAATTCACTGTGCGGT
>JAUMHI010000063.1:17690944-17704229 GCA_032359435.1 Enteromius unitaeniatus
TAATAGTTAAAAAAAAAAACATAAAATAAGATTGTAAGTGATTTTAAAATATATTTCTACTTAGGTTTAATTAATGAATAAATTTTTTTAGTTTTAGAAAGTTTTTCTTGTTGCTCAAACAGGAAAAAAAATCACTTTAGATGTGTGGAGTAAAAAAAGTTGCTACACACTGAACTAGACTTAAAATCTAAATCTAAAAAAATATATATAATATAAACCGCATGGTGCAAAAAGCGATTTAAAAGCTAGACAAGCACAGGTTAACTTTTCATCACATCCCTATCTTCAGTGCTCTTCATGCTGCTTTCCTGACCCATGCAGTTTATAAAATTAAATATTTTTGCCTTTAGTCTGGATTGAATTCACTGTGCGGTCAGCAATTTATCTGTTCTGCAGGGCATTAGCAGCGCATATTTTTTTCGGTGCCCATGTTAATAATAATTATTATTTTTTGTATTATTTATATATATTAACTATATAGATCTTTTCACTTTTTCACAACAAATTAATTCTAAAATAAAAATAAATATGAATAAAAACTATAGTGGTGTCTCAGTGATAGAATAAGAATCACTGATTTCTCTCTTGTCTGCTAAAGGAGCAGCAGCTCTGGGAAATCTGCTGACCTCCTACACATTCACAGAAAAGAACGGAGAGAAACTTGCACGGACCTTCATTCTCGCCCACCGCAGAAGTGATGCACATTACACAGAATATAACTATCAGTTCACTTTTGTATGCATTTGCATGATTTGGTCCGATGTACAGTCTGAGTCCTAAAGCAAAGCGAGTTCAGGAACAAGGAGCTTTAGCTGAGGTTCTTCTGGGAATTTATGCATTACAAGTCCGTCTGGCAGTAATAAAACACCATGCTGGGGCTTTAGACACATTACTCGCCTGAAAGCGAATAAAACCAGCCCGGGATCCCACTCTGCAGCTCTTATTAGCTCTTATTCAGCAAATGACCAATGGGCCAGCTCGCTATTTTCCCTTGTTAGCTTTGAAGTCATCATTAATGAACATTCATAATCCATTTTACTGACATATTTCAGGATCTTTAATGAAACAGGACTGGAGCTGGAGCCAGAGCTGAGTGACCTGGCATTGATCACGTCACGTCAGGAACTGGAATAAATTAATCTGCCAGGAACAGGAAATATCAATATTTCCTGTGATGCTTGACAAACATCAGTAGTTAAAGGTCAAAGGAATATGAGAGAACAGCTTTGTGTTTGTAGCTCAAGATGTCCAGATCAGCTTAAGCTCATCAAATGCAACAGACCCTACAAAAAATCTGTAGAAATACAGATAAGCTACAGGTAATTGCCATAACATTATTAAATTAACTTTATCCCAAAACACATCCTAATGCAAAGCTATGTAATTTAAACTACAGTGTGAAAAAAATATAGTGATATAGTGTAATATAGTCTTATAGTGTAACAAAATATTTATGTAAAAACTTTCTTATTCTGACTTGTACATGTTTAAATATATAAAAGAATAAGGAAACATATAAACACATAATTTTATTTTAAATTAGTAAAAAAAAAATCTTACTGACAAATGACAAAACTTAATATAGTGGAAAATGTTATAATTTTAAAATAGTAACTAATTAGAATTTGGGGTGAAAGTAATTTGTCTTTTAATGTGTCATAAATTGACTTTTGATATTTTAGAACTTGTTAAATCAACTAATATTAGACCCTTTTTGCAAATCAGTATTTTTTGTGCATATATATGTATGTAATTGGAAAGTATAAAAATACAAAATAATTTAAAATATTTCATTTATTTTATCTCTTTAAACTTTAAAACTAAAAACAGAAAATAGAATGACTAAAATGCCTAAAAATGTAAAATAAAAATATGTACTGTACTTACACAATACTTTAATAACTGTTAAAAAAGAAACGGCTTATTCTATAAACCAGACAATTGTCCAAATCTTCTGCCGAACTGAAGTCAGTGTTCTCTTCTAGTGTTTCGACTGAAGCTGTAACTCAAACTGACCCTGTGCTTTCCCATTGGTCGCTTGAACCCAAGCACTTTACAAGCCCAAATAAATGAACTGTCAAATAAATCCCTCTGAATATGTTTTATTTTACAGCCTCATACTAGCATGAATATAGTAATCTGAGTGTCAGTGGTGCTGTATGTAACACATAATAGAAGAAAAACCCCTCTTCAGCAGAACACATTTCTACAAATGTTTTCAATCCTTTTCATAATACAAGTGACTACAGTGAACCTGAGAAGAATTTTTCTTTAAAACAATGGCAAACATGAAATGCAGAAACAACTGAGTCACAAGACACATGGTATATAATGCCTTATTCTTAAGGAACTTTGATTCTTTTATTCTTAAGGCTCATCAGACACTGACAGTGCCCTCCTAGGCCGAACCGCCAATGAGAATACCCTCCTGGGCCGAACAGGCAACGATGATGTCCTCTTTGGCTGAACAGTCCATAATAGTGCCCTCCTGGGCCGAACAGGCAACTATAATGCCCTCCTGGGCCGGACATCCCTGATAATGTCCTCCTGGGCTGGACAGACTGTTCCATAACCCTTTGAGACTGAACCAACTGTGGTTGCACCCCTCTTGGCCGACCAGACAGCAACTCAGAAACCTCCAGGGGTTGAGCAGCCACCAACGGAACCTCTGGAGATTCCACAGTAGAAACCAACTTCTCCAGAGGTTGTGCAGCCACTGGCTGACCCAACGGAGACTCTGAGCCACACACAGGCTCTGGAGGCTCGGGCCATGGCGGTTCCCCCTCTCGCTGTGACATGGTGTCAGAACCCATCACTAGCTGATCAGGAGTCACTAGGATGGGTGACAGCTCCCCTAGCTGTGATACTGGAACCTACTGAACACCACACAGCCCGTCTCGCTGTGACATGGTGTCGGGACCTATCACTAGCAGATTAGGAATCGCTAGGATGGGTGGAAGCAGCTCTCCTGGCTGCAAGACCAATACTGACTGGATTGAACACGACCCCTGTCACCGTGAAACAGGACTAAAACCCGCTATTTGTGGATCAGAAACAGCGGGGTTAGAGGGAAGCAGCTCTCCAGGCTGCACAACTGATACTGACTGAACTGGACACGAAATGGGAGTACAACCGTCTTTTGCGGTTTGGGAACCGCGGGGATTGGTGACAGTGCTGGCATCCACGATGACGGGTTGCCATCTGATTCGGCGCCATCCTAAACGCGAGCTGGAAGATGGCTTCGACCCTCCTCGCTTTGTCTGGTGAAGTAATGGCTGGAGGTGGATTATACCAGCTGGCGTGGCGAGACCCGGACAGTTGCGAGTTTGAGACCGCGGGAGTCTTATACGGTTGTCCGAACTGCGAAAATGAAACCAAAACCACGTCCCACGGCTCGGCAGAACGGGGGGATTTCGGAGACGGACCCCTCCATATGGCGAGATGGGACCCCGGCAGCTGAGGATAGTCGCCGTGTTCAACGGCCATCCGGCGCGCTGTTGGTGTTGGTTGCTGTGTGTACATTAATAAGGAAAAAATTTACTTGAATTTAGCAAATGGCTGGACTATAACAAAGGGTGAAAAATCTAAGGTGGTTTGAATACTTTCCGACCCACTGTATATACAAATACACACATATACAGTATATATTTTTTAATTATTTACAGATTTGCATTTATATCTTAGAAATAAATATATATGGTATGTAAACAATTATTTTCTGTAATAAATACATGCAAGTGTGTATTTTTATATGCATAATAAATATTCAAGGCACACATGCATATATTATGTGCAAATAATTAATAATTTAACATCACTGGCTTTTTGTCATTAAAAGTATTTTTGTAAGTTTTTGTTTTTTACATTATGTGATGTTAATTTGGTACTTCAACCTAGACTAAATGTTATATTACACATCTATATATTCTATATAATCTATTTATTATATAGAGTAGGGCTGCACGATTGCGATTTGCCATTGTTATTAAGATATATAAGTGGTGTATATATTATATATATAAGGAAAATGTGCACAGAGATTATAATAATGCTGAAATCTGTATTTCTCACCTGCGATACAGTATACAGTGCAATCTAGCAGCAACAAATTAAAACTAAATTGTACAAAATTAAATAACAGTAACATCTTTACATTACTGAATTAAATTAACTTTTATTAATTTAATTTAGACCCATAATTTACCCGAGTTTATGCCCAAACCTCAAATGTCTATTAAATGAATAAAACTAGAGGCATTTGTTAGCTTTAAGATTAGTTTTTCAATTCAATTATTCAATCCAAATACACTTTATTGTTGGAACTATGTCTTGGATCTCAAAGCTTAACCTATTCAATCTAGCATTTGCATGCAAGCCTTCTGTTGCCTGGCAAATGTAATATTTCTTATACAAAAAGTGAGAAGGGTCAGACATATTTTTTCCTGACAGGCTCTGCTAATTTTTTATTTACACATATTGAAAACTTTGCTCAAGTTTATTGTGTGAACTATAATACAGACCGTCTCATATTAAAATAGACTGTAAATGACATAAATCAAAGTACATGGCACACAGTGTTCAGATAAATGAGTTTATATATTTATATATGTTTTTCTCTCATGAGGTGAGTGGCAACTTAAAATCTTGAAAATAAAAATAGTTATTTTCCAGTATTTAGCAAAGAAAAAATAAACGTGTTGCATTGTGGGAGATGTAGTGCTGTAGGTGATGTACACTGTGAATGAGATGAATATTGTATGCTGCACAAGTACAAATAGTGTAGTATGGTAGCATGCTATTTCCAAACACAGTGTATACTGATTTGTGCCTGTAGATCAGAGCCCATGATTTATTAGGGATCAGATATATAGTTTCAGTCACTTCCAAATCAATGTTAGGTCAGCAGGAGTCTCAGATCACAGTCAAACTCCGGCCTAAAGTGACCATCTAGATGTTCAGTTTAAACTTGAGCCTGTTAAAAAGCAAAAAGTGAAAGTTTTGCAGCAGCAGTAGAACCGACAGAGCAGAAAGCGTAGATGTTGGGTTTCAAGCGTATCAGAGAGGGTACGCTCAGTCCGAGTCTCAAACTGGGAGATCCCATCAAACACAGAGTTTAAACACATTTGGGTCCCCGGTTCAGCTGAACATGCTCTCCAGGGATGAGGATCATTAAATCAGAGAAGTAGCTTCACTTTCTGCCCGCAGTCGGAGGCCTGATGGTAAAAATTGAGAAAATGGTGAGGAGAAGAAAGAGAGTGAAAGTGAAAAATGACCTCCAAATGGTGATGATAAGTGGCACATTTACTTCTTCAGATCTCCATGTTAGCGATGATCAAAGGATGATATTTTGCCTGAGGAAATCCATTATTTCAGGTGTAGGGTTGGGATTTGAGGAAAAATGCTGGAACTGAATGATCTGCTTTGCATTCGGTTAAATTAACATCTTCATGAATCTTTTGGGACAGATGTTGAGTTTTTCATTGATGTTGCCACCATCTCATCCGACTTGAAATGTACTTCATATGCTTTGTTGGACTATAAATAGATACAAAATATAAAAATACAAATTTACTCATCCTCAAACCATCCTATGAGTAGGTATATGACTTTCTTCTTTTAGATGAAAAATCAGAGCTCTGTCAAGTTTTATTATGGAAGGCTATGGGGGATGCGACATTGAAACCCAAAAAAGTGTGTCCAGCCATCAAAAAAGTGCTCTGTGGGGGTCAATAAAGGCTTTCTGAAGAAAAGCAATGCATTTGTATTCAAAAAATATTTAAAACTGTATAAACTGTAATCTCTAGGGGCCAGTTGTTCAGATTATCTGATCGGATTCTGGATCAAATCTTGAAAACGCTTTTTTTTTAAAGAAAGAAAGGATTCTGAAATCGGATTACATCTCAAAATCTTGGTTTTGATCTGTGATCAAATCTTTAGTTTCTGCTGTTCAAAACTTTTTAGTAAGAAACTTTTAATCCAAATAAATCAGGATTATTTGAATCCCAGCAGAAGGATGGATTTCAGGAACAGAAATGTGATAAAAATTTTAAATTGGTCAAAAAATATAACTTTTGTAACATATCCCCAAATCCTCAAACAAGCTGTCAATATCCAACTTAAATATAAATTTACTTTAAATCTACATTAACACATTAGAGATAAACCATTCAGAAGCAGTTGTTTGTGTAATGTAATGAAAATTAACCATAGTCAGATTATGAGATTTTAAAATGTAATATAATGTAATTACAAGTACTTTTTAGAAACAGTACTTTTTAGAAGCAGTTGCTAGCCAGGCCTGTGTGGCAGGAGAGGCAATTTCTGTTTTGACGCCATTATTGTTCACTGTTTAAGATTGTGGTCAGTGCCCTGGGACTATAAAAACGGGTCACTTGGGGAACTGCGGTATAGTTAATGCACTTCCGTTACTTCCCGAAATCAGAGGAGATATGTGAGGCGAGACCCGATTCATCTGGAAAAGAATTTGCATTTGTCTTGGTTCTATGCGTTTTGCTGCTGCGCTACCCATCATGATGTATACGAGGGCCTGTACGATATAAACCTTGGAGGAGCTGTGAGAACCAGATGCAGTTACCAGACTATTCTCTCTTAACCGTGTGGGAAAAAAACTACTTTTTCAGCATTGATAAAACTTGAATTCCTTCTAATTCCTCTTGTTTCTAGGTTTGGTAAAGGCCTGTAAACACACTTCAGTTGTCCAGTTGTTTACAGCTGCAGTGCTGTCCTGTTTCCAAACTTTATTTGAGTTAACTTTTCTTCTTTGGTTGTCTTATGGTTATCATTTGTTTAATCTAATGATTTTTTTTTCTTTCTTGTTTTAATTTTGTTTTGTTTGGGGGTTTTTTGAGGCCACAAGAGAGTTGGTTCTGTGACCGACCTAATCTATTTATACCATCCAATCTGTAAAGCTTTTATATGCGTTATGTTGCCTTTTTTAATTCTTGATTATTGTTGACTGGCGGTCTTCTTTTGTGATTCTATACACCCCAAGTGATAATCTTTTTGACTAGTACTTTCTGTTTGTTGTGGCAGGGCCTGTGCACCGGGGCAGAGGATTCATTTTTAGGTGGTGGTATCTTTCTCACCATGTGCAGTGATCACTTTGCCGTGTGTGTGTGTGTGTTTTCACAGTGAAGTGCCATGATTCACCTTTGGGTGGCGTGGGCTGATTTATCCACCCTTATTGGTAAGCTCTTGCCCCTGGTCCGTGCTTTATATTGAGACTCTGAGTGCCCCGACAAAGTCCAATGTTGTTTTAAGATGTTTTTACTTAAGATTTGTCTTAACTTAATTTTGTATTGCTACCCATGTCTCTGACTCTAATTGGTAAATCTGTATATGCCTTTTCTTTTTAGGTGGGTTACTTCAACATCTTTGGGTGAAATTCCCATAGTGGCGTAGTCGGGGTGATTGTGCATTTCCTATTGTTTTTAAGAAAATCAATTCCACCTGCCCACTAATTCACTCGCATGCCACACCTGTATACAGTATGCTGCTTGCTTTAGCAAGTGTGTCATCAAATAAGCAAGCAAATCTAAGCATCGAGCAAAAAGGACTTCCTCCTCACTGGGCCAAAATAGGAGCCATTTTATTCAAGTGGAGTTTCAATGTCTCTTCAAAAGACTTGATTCTCCTCATCACTGACCTGTTTGCTTTTCTAATGAAGTCTAATAGAAGCGTTTCTAGATGGAGATGTTCGACGAGTCATATTTCCTGGCCCGCGTGGACACCAAGTGTGTCCAATTTCCTGTTTCCTACGGGTTCAGAAAAAAGAAAGAGACTTTAGTTTGCTGTCGTTCTGCAACAGAACACACACATCTGCCTGTTAGTCACGCTCTGTGATTTCCATTTAGAAAAGCACCAACAAACAGATTTCTGTTCATTATTTGACCCTTCACCGCACCCACGCCGGCCGTGCCAATCAGCCTGCTTCCGCTGCGCTGGGCATTTGGATATCCAACGTGCCGGTCTGTGACACCTAATTATTCTCCCAGAATCCGGACATTGCTATTCCGCCCGCGTTCGCTGTAATAAGCAGCGATATTCGCGCTCATGCTCTGTGGAATTGTTGAGTGTTGGGAACTGTCGTCTGTCATGTAGTTTAGTCAGGAAATAAATAACTGTGACACCAAAACACATGAGACCTCATAAAGGCACTTTCTGTTTTTAGAGAGCTATATGAGTGTTAATAAGAGTATGCGTGTGTTTGTGGAAGGCCTAGTTATGGTGCCTAATAGTTTAACTGAAGTAGTTTCTCATGCAGTCGCACACACAGAAAAAACTATACTAAATAGAATATTTTTCATGTCATTTTGTTTTGCACAAAACGAGAATTGCTAAAACGTCTCCTCAAGCTCATCATATCAGGTTTCATAGTTTCATTTAGTGCACATATGGCATTGAACTACTTTTATTGAATGTTTGATTGATTTAGTTTATGAAAGATTACATAATTTGTTTTTTTTGGGTTGACTGTTCCTTTATACCCAAGGTCCCCCGATTCGGAATCTGATTCTGGTGAGAGTTTAACAACGCTCCTGAATCCGCTAATCAAGGTCTTTGTGTCGGGAACTAAACACTGCAGGGGAGTGCCTCACAAAAACTATGAATAACCTGCATTATTTTATCAACACCAAAAACCAGCTTGAGGTGGATCTTAAGGTCTCTCTGAGGTTGGGAGTCACTGTTCGCTGCGTTTCATTTTAGTCCTGGCTGTTTGTACAGTACACAATGACAGCTCAGTTCTCTTATTGTGAGTCCTCATTCTTTACTGCTCTAATTATGCAAATTCTTCATCCAGAGCATGACCCTGATTGGTCGCTGGGGTTTAATTAGAGTCTGTTGCTCAGAGTGTGTGTGTGTGTGTGTGTGTGTGATCGCAGGTGTGATGGAGTGAATTATTAATAGGTCGTCTCTGAGCAGAAACGGGTCAGAATCTCTTTAATATGAGCCCAGATTAATTGCCAAGGTGCCTGGACAAGTTGATAAAATATTAACATATTAATTCTGTATTAATGACGTCTTCAAGGCTGTTTCTATTTCAGGAATGAAAATGAGTTGTGAATTAATACTTGATTTTTTTTCATCTTTTCATTTTTCTTTTAACCTCAATAAATTGAGTCTATTCTAGAAAGTGCAGATAGAAGCTAGATTTCCATTTATTAAGGGCCTAAATCAAGCAAAAATAAATAAATAAATTATAATATGTAGCTTCCAAAACTGTTTATTCAAATGTATCAACTTGTTAATTATACTTTCTACAAGACATGCGATAATTCTTGATTTAATGCTATTCTCTGTTCATTGTGGCTTAAAAACATTGTAAGCATGCATTTTCAAAGCTGCTTTGAAATTATGGTATATGCATATTAAACCCCGACAGTGTATTGTTGGCTATTGCTACCTGAGCTACTTATGCTTTTGTGCTCCAGGATCACATACGTTGCAGGATGGTGTTACTAAGTGAATACAATGATATAAATACCATTAGCTGTCACTCAGACCTGCTGAATGCTGCGTCTGCTATCAGACTGTCTGCTCTGCTGGTTTCTCCATCTGAATGAGTTTTGACTTGAGGACGAGTTGCCTCTGGCTGGAGTATTCCGAGCCCTGCAGCTACTGCGTGACAAGCACCTGCAGCCTCCAGAAGCTCAGAGTGATCTCTCACACACACACACACACACTCGGGTCTTCATGAGTCTGTGGGGACTCCAGAAATGATCATATTCTTTGGCGAGCACACAGCTGGGATTTATTTAGAGTTACCGAGAAGACGTGGCACAACACTTTATGACGCTCTGCTGCATTAAACACTGGAGTTTACTGAGACGATAACTCTCTTTCAGAGTCTAGTGAGCTTCTTACCTAGACAGCAATTTCAGGCTGTTCCAGAAGATAGACGGTCACATTATGTTGCATAATACTTTGTTTTTGGCTATTTTGAAGGATGGTATTGTGCGTTTCCTACAGTGATGGCAGTCCCAGAATGCATTGCAATGAGTGGTCAACCCATATGGGTTTCACAGTGATTGATATGTAGAAGCAAATATACAGAATATGAATATAAATTTTACATGAATTTTACTTAAAACAGATAAAAGCAGTAAGAGCAGTAGACAACAAAATATAATAAAAAAATAAAAAAATAGATTTTCATTAAAGTATACATGAAATTGTCACGGGTCTGTGTAGACAAAGACAGGAACAGTACTTTCTTGATGCAGTTTAATATACTATGAACATAGGATACAGGCAGTTGACACAAACTCAAAGCAACGTTAATAATCCGACAAAAGACAAGATAAACTGAACGGGCTTTTAAACAGGAAATCATTAGGGAGAAATCAGGACAGGTGAGGAGCACGGGTGGATCGGGTAACTAATTATCTAAACAAGGACATGACCAAATAAGGAAACAGACAGACTAGAACACCAAAACAAAACAAAACCAAGAAACACTCAAACACAGACATTTACAGAAATGTGCTAAAACTAGAATTGAAATCAAAATAAAGCTATATACATTGGGTTTTTTTAAGGTGGTTGTAAACAATTTTTTAGCTACATTTCATAAAAAAAAAAAAAAGAAGAAAAAAATATGTACATATATGTTAAAATTTAAATGTAGCTAAAATTGATTGCATTAATTGATTTAGTAAATTCAATATATATATATATATATATATATATATATTAATGTAGAAAGACAGAAAATGACAAAATTACTAAAATTAAAATTAAACAAATAAAATAAGAATAATGAAAAATATAAACAAATAAAAATAAACAAATATTATTATATTATGTAAATAATACTTTCAGTAATAACATACTGTAATTGTATATACAGTGATACTGAGACAATTAACATGATTCATTCCAATTAAAATGTATTTTTGATACAGTGCTATTAACAAAATACATAAAATGAGAAAACCACATTAAAGTTCTAAAACTAAAATTAATCTAAAAAGGTAATAATAACAATATTACTAATAACTGTATTATATTTAACACTGAGAAAACTAAGTTAAAAAAATATACTTACTATTAACAGTAATATACTATTAGCAAAAAAATATATTCTAACACTAAACAACACTAAAATAATAAAGAATGGTTAACTCTCATTAAAATGTATTATTTTAATATAACATTAACATCAATATTTATGTATGCTATGCACAGCTTACAAGAATGTTGTTATGGTTACTTTCTTTTGCATTCAATAGTGAGTCGAATCTCCATGTGCTTCACAAGAGGAGCAGTATTTGTGTTGCATGCTGGGTTGCTGTCTATGTAGTGCTCCAAATCTGTCACTTATGAGTGTTGCATTATGGTTCGCATGCTGTCTAACAAGGCAGCTACTTGTCAAAGAATGACATAGATGTTTAAAATTCAGTTCTAATTGTTTCTTTCTCTGTTTTTCTCTCCATCTGCCCTCCTTTATGGATCGTCTACTGACACACATTCAGCAGGTAAACACATCTTTTATTCTTATAGCAGCGGTTTGATCCGGAGTGAAAGTGGTTTCGGTGCAAGATCATGAATCACTTCAAGCAAATGATTCATCAGGTTTTTGATTCTCTTTCAAAAGCCTTGATTTTTTCATGTTGTTTTCATTTATTTATATAATTTTTGGGGTGAACAGTCCTGTAGTTTTTTTATTAATACAGATTTTTAGTAACATTTTACAATAAACTTTCTTAGTTACATACACTAAGAATGAACAATACTTCTAAAGCATTTGTTAGTTGATGTTAATTTCAGAATTTACTAAGGCATCATTAAAGTTGTGTTTGTTAATAGTAGTTAATGCGAACTAATGTGAATTAGTTACTAATGTGAAACAATTAATTATTGTATTTTTATTAACTAACATTAACAAAGATTAATAAATAGTGTAACATGTGAGTTAATACATTAATTGATGATAACAATTGACACCTTACTTTAAAGTTTTACCAGATTTTTGATTTATTATAATTTTTTTTTATTATATATGAAAATGATATGAAATAGTATTATATGAATAGGTCATTGAGTCATTCATTTATTTGATTTGTTTAAATGGATTATTTATTCAGGAATGAAGTAAATGACTCTTCATGAATGCACATTGAATCATTTGGTCATATGATTTGTTCAAAGTGAGGATTTATTCAGAAATTGTGTGTTGCTTGGAGATGCACAAACATTCTAATGTAATCTTTTTTTTATAGTTTTGATTATTTTTCCATTCAGCAACATATACCATACTCTGTTTGACATGAAAAATCTGAATAAGGGCTGCGGATAGCCAGAAGCTATCGGCGACTGTTTACATCCCTTGTAACGCAGGCAGGCTATTACAGAGATTTGGGATGAGCCCCTAAAGATTGTTTGTTCAGACAGAGAAAACCACATTATCAGTGTACATAATACTTCAAGCTGGTGCGCACAGCGGTACGGCAGATGCCTTTCACAAAAGTTTGTGTGCCAGCATCCGTCTGAAGACATCAAGGCAATTACTGCTGCCCCCCAGAGAAGCGCCTCGTCTCGGCGGAGGACATTTCCTCCGCATTGTGTCTCATTTTTCTGGTGGCTTTTGTTTGGGATGTGAATTGTAGCTATTCAGGCAGACTGGATTCTGCATAATGCGACACGCTGTCAAACGCTGCTCTGCTTTATGTAATGCAGCCTTATTAACCAACGCTAAGTGCCATGGTGGTTTTTTATAGGTGATCTCTCTCACATGTGAGTAGCTAAATCAAGATGTGATGTAGTGTTTAAGGGGTGTTTAATGCAACTACATCATGTGGGACAAATGTCTGCCGTGTCTATTCATCATGTCAGACGTCTCGCTGTTTCTGCTGCAGCACAATGACAATCTATCACAGATGGTTTATCAAATAAAAAGTGAAATTAATGTTAGTGAAACTACAAAAGAGACTTTATTGCACCCATGGGTCTTAACGGAACAGATAAGAGAGAGAGAGAGAGGTTTCCTGCCTTGTGTGCATAATATACTGAAACCAAGCCTTCTTCAGTATGCAGTGCAGTGATTAGTACTATGGTATATTAATGTAAAAGTATTTGAAGTGTATAAATATATATACATGGTGGGCCATTTATATGGATACACCTTAATAAATAAATAATAAAATGGCCACCATGGTCACCACCAATCTTGAAAAGTTTCCCCCCTCGCATATACTAATGTGCCACAAACAGGAAGTTAATATCACCAACCATTCCCATTTTATTAAGGTGTATCCATATAAAT
>JAUMHI010000063.1:17704329-17731403 GCA_032359435.1 Enteromius unitaeniatus
GCTTCACAACAACTCTGTGACTGTTCTTGAATGGCTCAGCCAGAGCCCTGACTTAAACCCAATTGAGCATCTCTGGAAACACCTAAAAATGGCTGTCTACCAATGTTTACCATCCAACCTGACAGAACTGGAGAGGATCTGCAAGGAGGAATGGCAGAGGATCCCCAAATCCAGGAGTGAAAAACTTGCATCTTTCCCAAAAAGACTCATGGCTGTATTCAATCAAAAGGGTGCTTCTACTAAATACTAAGCAAAGGGTATAGTGTAGGGAAAGTGAATACTTTGGACCATGTGATATTTCTGTTTTTCTTTTTTAATAAATCTGTAAAAAATTAAACAATTCTATATTTTTCTGTCAATATAGGGTGCTGCGAGTACATTAATGAGGAAAAAAATGAACTTAAATGATTTTAGCAAATGACTGCAATATAACAAAGAGTGAACATTTTAAATTGGGTCTGAATACTTTCCCTACCAACTGTATATATACACTCTTTGTTTTATACACACACAGAAGGTCGTACTATTCATGTTAAATAATTATACTGCAGAACCATGCACCCTGAGAATAGGGAATAGTCCATAAAATAGTATATTACATTTAAATATTTATTTATATACATTTTATTTATTATCATACACCGACCTTATGGAACCCACAAGTGCCAAACAGTCCCACCTTATTCCCCCTTTGGCACCAATCTGCTTTGCCTGTAGTGAACTGGTACGTTCCCTGTGCATACCTGTCGCAGATATGTTTCCAATACCTGTTTTGGTCATACCTGTATACTTCCACACTGGTACTGAATAATTTAAAGCATCATGGTATTTCTGTGTGTATGCGCGCGTGATCTCCACTAGGTGACGCAGTTCCCTTTAATAAGGCGATTCCTCACAGACGACGCCTGCAGTGTGAGGATGTTCACGTCTTCTTTTTTGGCAGACATAGGACAAGTTCTTTACACTGAAAAGCATGTTTCCTAATTAACTACATTATAGAAAACTGACTTCCAATTTAAATAAACCTTTCTTTATGGCTCACGACGTGTTTTATAACCTAAAATGTACAACGACTTATAAAGAATAAATTAAACTAGTAAAAGGAAATGCTAAGTTTAATCCACTCCAAAATTTGTCACCGTGTGACTGATTTAAAGAAGTAGCCTGAAGTACACGGATAGGCATCTTTTTGCTAATGATGATATCACTACGATATCACTACGACTTAAACCTCACTTATTGTATTTAATTAACTTATTGTGCTTATTGTTTAATTTAGGAGAGTCATTTTTGGTGTCTTTGTTAGAGTTGTTTTGGTCAAAAAGACCCCATCACTGTAAAGTGTGAGTTTAAACCTTGAAAAAATATAATATATATAAAATTGTATGTAATGCATATGTTATTTTTTCATTTGCCATTTATCCTATCTTGTTTCTGCATGAAAATCTGAAAAACCTCGCTTTAAATTAAAATGATTTCCAGTGCTGATGTATTTAACGTTACGGGTAAATGATTAATACTGTTAGTAGCGATTATAACAAGCATCACCACTATTGCACGAAATATCTGCTTTTCAGGAAAAAAAAAAGAACTAAAAATACTGTAGATGTTTGGAGTTCACAGATATCCTTTCTTATTCATCCTTTCTACGACTCATTCATCATTACTCATGGTTAAGATGAACACTCACTCTGTCTAGCTCTTTCTGGCTCCTCCTTAAACACTCTTCCTGTGCAGTTAAATATGTCCTGACAGCATCTCAGCATCTCATTCAGTCAGCGTGTTTGACTTGTGCTCCAGTGATGAAGGTCTTTCTGTTCCTCCTCTCCTTCACGGTGTGTCTAAAGTCTACCTGTGTCCTGGCAAAGACTTTGGAGTTCTTCATCGCAGCAGTGGAAACTAAGTGGGAATATGTGTTTACAGAAACAACAGATCCTACTGCAAACCAGAGGTGGGCACTTTTGTTATTATGCAAACATAAAAACATGCTTTTCAATTACTTATACCAAAAAAAAACAAAAAATGATACACCTTTTATGTGTTTTACTATACAAATTTCGCTACAGTGTTCTCAATACGCCACTGTGTTCAAACAGTAAATGTTTTATCAGAGTAAACTGGATGTCATCAGTTGGTAACAGCTTTGAGAAAGTGTTTGATCTTCTTGATAGTTGGCTATGGTTGACTCAAAAGGCAAAAGCTTTGAAGGCTGTCCAAATTTCAATTATGCTTCAAAGTTGCTAAACAGAGCATAACAAATGTGAGCTGCCTTTACATGCGGGCGATGTCATTAATAGTTTGTATGATTTGTTTAGTGATCATAAACCTGCCTGTTATTATATATATGTTCTTGTAGTGATTTACAGACCATGGATAGTGAATATGTGGTCAGAACAAACATGCTTTGATTTGGTGTTTTTAGAACAGAGCGTGATAACAGCTCACACCCATTAAAGCCGCAGAAGATCATTTGCTGAATATGCATATTTCTTGCAACCATTTATAAGACAAAATGTTCTTAGTTGGTACTATAAATTTTAATCCGTTCTCTGGTATCATTATTTAAAGAATGGTTCACCCAAAAATTGAGCATTACCACACTAATGGACCATCTGCAGTGAATGGGTGCCGTCAGAATGAGAGTCCAAACAGCTGATCAATACATCATGATAATCTACAGTCAATCGAATAATGTGAAGTGAAAAGCTGTGTTTGTTAGAATCCATCACAATGTTTTTAACTTCCAATCACCAAAATTGTATTAATTAATGCAAAGTATCAATAATCCACAAATGTTTTAATCAGCAGTTGGGACTCTCATTCTGACGGCACCAATTCACGGCAAATGATCCATTAGTGAACAAGTGATAAAATGCGAAATTTCTCCAAATCTGTTCTGATGATAAAACATCTCTATCGTGAATGGTTTGAGGATGAATACATTTTCTTTTCATTTAATGTTGCTTTGCACTCTATTTCAAATATGTCTAGTAACAGCAACATTTTTCCTTACAGGAAATTTGCATCTGGTGTTCAGAAATACAACAAGGCTGTATATACAGAATACACTGATTCCACTTTTACAACACCAAAGTCAAAACCTCCATGGGCTGGTCAGTATAAACGTAGAAATCTCTCCTTCTTAGGAAAAATATATTAAGAAGTTTAGAATTGAATAAATAGAATATTTCATGATCTGTTTCAGGTATTCAAGGCCCGACTATCAGAACAGTGGTGAACGACAGGATTGTGGTGCACTTCAAAAACTTTGCATCACAATCTTTTAGTATTTCTCCCATCGGCATTCAGTACTGGAAACAATCAGAAGGTATTTGATTTCAATCCATAAAAATAAAGGTTATTTACTGGAATTGATGGTTCCATTAAGAACCTTTAATGCTCAAAAATTGCACAAACATTTCTTTAGAGTATTACAATGTTCTAAAAGTGGTTCTTTTAAGAATTGCTAAATGAAACGGTTTGGGGAACAAGCATAATTTTTCACATGGTTGCGAAAAGCCCCTTCTAAAATGTAAATAATTGAATTCCAGACTGTCCAATTAGACAAATCGTGTAGAATTAACTCACAGCATCATTACAGACCCGCTGGAATTCTGAAATGTGTTTTGTAACACTGGAGATACTAATAAATTCCAGAATGCATAAAATACATGTAGTTTACCATATAAAGCAGTATATAGTAAGCTCGGGCTTACCCAGCAAAACGAAAGCATAATTGTGAGATATACAGCAATATCCGGATGGGTTTGAAAACCCATAATGTGTAAAGATAAACCTCAACATCCTTCTGCTTTTCAACGGCAGGCGCAGGGTACGAGGACTCCAGCTCTGTTCAGGAGCGAGCAGATGATGCAGTGCCTCCTGGTGGTTACTACAAGTACGTGTGGGACATTTCCCCCAACTCTGGGCCAACCACATCAGATCCAGACTGTCTCACCTACATTTACTCATCGCAGGTGGACATCATCCGAGACTTCAACAGCGGACTCGTCGGGACTCTCCTAATCTGTAAAACAGGTCTGACTCTTTCGGGATTTGCTAAATATATTAAGTTTAAAATATATAACAAATACCAAAAACCTTAGAGAATGCTGGTGTAAATTTGACATGTCCTTAATGATTTGTCCTCTCTCAGAGGCTCTGAATGAGGAGAGACAGCGGAAGGTTCCAGAGTTCATTTTGCTTTTTGCTGTCTTTGATGAGAGTAAAAGTTGGTACTATGAAATTGGCCGAGCAGACAAACTAAAGAAAACATCCACTCCAACCCAGTACCACACTGTCAATGGATACATCAACTCAACATTACCAGGTACCATTAATCAGCTGCTGAGAAATGCTTATTGCAGGGTTGAGAATGTGATTTTTCACTTTACAGTAATAATATAGTTTAGAGTAGAATTATGTTTCAGTGCAATGAAAATGGCATATATCAATGCAAAAATGTATTAATGGTACTAAAAAGTTTCAATTTCTTTATGCAATATCTGAATACACAAAGCCTCTTCTGCTCACCAACGCTGCATTTATTTAATAAAAAATACAGTAAAGGAAAGTAATATTACTCCATTTAAAAATAATTGAATATGTTTAAAATGTAATGTATTCCTTCGATGTAAAGCTGAATTTTCAGCATTGATGCTGCAATCTTCAGTGCCACATGATCCTTCAGAAATCATTCTAATATTTGCTGCTCAATTAGTATTTCTGATCATTGTCAATGTTGAAAACAGTTGTGCTGCCTAATATCTTTGTCGAAACTATGACATTTATTATGTGTAGTAAAGTAATGATGTTGAGAATTTAGTTTAGTTTAGATCACAGGAAATAATTACACTTTAAAATATATTCAAATAGAAAACAGATATTTTCACAATATTACTGTAATGTATAGTTTTTATCAAATAGATGCAGCAAGGCATAAGAGACTATTTTAAAAAAAAAAAAATCTTTTTTGTCATACTGGGGCGGACCGGGTTCTTTACAGGTGTAATTCTCAAATGTATTCTGTAATTGTTTCATAGGTCTAACTGTGTGCCAGAAGAGTCCAGTGGTGTCCTGGCATCTAATTGGTCTTGGTTCAACCCCAATAATCCACAGCATCCAGTTTGAAGGACACACACTAAAGGTGTTCGACCACAAGCGGGTAACTGTAGAGATGACGCCCATGACCTTCACTACAGCCCTGATGAAGCCATCTGCTATTGGAAAGTTTCTGATCTCTTGCAAGATCCACTCTCATCAGACAGGTACATTTTTTTTATATTTGTACTGTCAAAATAATGATATCGTCAGTAGTCCTACTTACCAGGGTTGGCAGTTTTTTCTGTAAAACCTGCCCAATACACGTTGTTGGTTATCCAGCGGCTTAATATAATGTTATTTAGGTCACTTCAAACCAGTAGACGTGAAAAACATTCAGCAGAGAGTGTTAATGTAACCTAATTCCGCGGGACAACCGTGGATTTGTCAACAATGCCACTTACTTTGTAAGATAAAATAAAGGCATTGATGAACTAAGGTTCATCAAATAATCCATATGAATCAGCTTACATTTTTTCAACATTGATAATAATAGGAATGTTTCTTGAGCAGGAAATGAGCATATTAGAAGGATTTCTAGATCACTGGATTAATGATGCAAAAATTTTTTTATATGCATCACAGGATAAATGACATTTTATATAAATATATTAAATAGAAAACAGTCATTTAAAAATAGTAATAATTATTTCACAATATTACAGTTTTATCAAACAAATTGCAGCCTTAGTGAGAATAAGTGACTTTTTTAAACAATGTTAATAATAACAATATTTCTTACTGAAACCGTTTATGATGTGCAACATGAAACTCCTAAACTACATTTTCTGCAGAAAGAGGCTTTAAAAGTTGAATCACGATAAGGCTGCATTATGTTTTTTTAGATGGTGAGTGATCATATTTGTGACTATTTAAGTTATAGATCTTTTTAAATCAGGCATTTATGGTAAAATGAAGCAAAATATGCAATAACACACCTTGACTGGCAATCATACAGGCATTTGTTGGACAAGAGGTTGTTGTGTGTTTAATAAGGGGAAGGAACTGGATCAAGATGACCTGAGAAATATGTGCTAGGTACTTTGATGGTCTAAATGAATTTGCAAGGAGTATGATGTTTGGTTTAATAATGTAACTGAATAAGAACGTAAATGACTAATGTTCTACTGAACTCTCTTCTTCAGCTGGTATGAGCGCGTTCTTCACTGTTGACAACTGTCCTGACCCTGTGATAGCTCCGCTCCCAGACAAACGAAACGTCATACGTGACGATGACGAGGAGGATGAAGACAATATGTTCTCCATTGTGTTCAAGCAAGGAGGCCCAGTATCAGTTCTTCGGTCGAGCGCCAAGGGAAGACCTAAAGTATGGGTTCATTACATCGCTGCAGAGGAGATGGACTGGGACTATTCTTCTCAAAGCGGCGGCCGGTACGACTCAGAGTAGCTCCTGAGATGAATGATGTTAAACCAAACGAAAATAATGTTGATTTTCTTGGTTCAGGGCTTCATCGTCATCAGCCTCAGGATCTGAGTGGTTTGAAAAAGGTCCACAGCGCTTGGGTGGCGTTTATAAGAAGGTGGCTTTCGTGGAGTACACGGACAAGACCTTCACTAAGAAAACCACCGGCAAAATGCTGATAGGCCCAGAGCTCAGAGGGGAAGTGGGAGACAAATTTCAGGTAGGGAATGTTGATTTAAAGGAAAAGTTTACACAAAATCCATTTATTCGTGCTTGTGTACATTTAGTTCTTTCATGAAACAGAGAAAGATTGTTTGATCTTTTCCATTTCAGTCAATTAGTACTAAAGCTTTCAGATGTAAATGTATCATAAAATTAGTCCATATGACTATGAGTAAGAGTTTTATTAATTTTTGAAATTCACTTCTTTTTATATATATCTAAACAGATTGTTTTTAAAAATATGGCCAGTCGACCCTTCAACCTTAATCCAAATGGCCTGACCAGTGTTCAGCCTTTGAAGAACACAAACAAGGGTACGTTGTACATTTTCACATTGTACATAAGGGAAAGGTTTTCATACACACACACACACACACACACCACAGCAGCACAGCTAGGTACAACTCTTTAAAAGCTTTTGCTAAATGCATAAATGTAAAACCATTTGCCAGAGACAACAGATCGTTATGTAGTTTAGTGTTAATATACACATATATAGGCAACACTTTACAATAAGTCCAATCAGATGACACAGTTAGTGCGTTACCTAACAATTAGAAAACAATGGGTGTAGTACTTATTAGAAATTGTGTAATATTTATTAGTATTTTGTTGTTTTTTTTATAATTGTTTTGTCTAAAGATTCTTAAAAAAAAAAAAAAATCTGTTTTAGTATCTTTACTGTAGTAATTCATTGTATACTAAAAATGAGAAATACTGCCCCGATAATGACCTTAAATAGAAGTTTACATTCCTTTATTTTATTTAACATTTATTTTATTTTAGAATTTTTTTAAAGTGATTTTAGTCTTAGTTAATGCTAATAACCCAGGTATAATTTTCTTCTAGTCAGCTGGATGCAAAATAACTTTTAATTAATTAATCTCATTTTTCATTCTTTGTGGGTTGAAGACAAACAGGTGGACCTTCGTACTTTGGCCGTTCCCCCAGGTGAGATAATGACATACCTCTGGAAACTGACAGCTGAAGATGGACCCACAGAATCTGACCCACGATGCCTCACGCGCTTATACCAGAGTATGGTGGATCCCGTCCGGGACGTGGCATCTGGGCTAGTGGGTCCCCTCATTATCTGCAAATCCCAATCTCTGGACAAAAAAGGCAGAGTGGTGAGAAGAGACTCTGATGTAGATGTTTAAATGTTAAACTTTCTAGTAAATGGTGCGAAAATCTAATGTTAAATGCAGCAGTGAGAAAAAAACATATCTTAGCTTGCTTCTTTAAATCTTTGAGCTCTTTTGACATAACTTGTGTTTCACAGGACTTGCTGTACCGGGTACACTACAGAGCAAGCTTACAATAACAGACAAGTCAAACATATAGAGCTAGTGTTTGAGGTCATAACACAGTACTGTAAAAATAAATCTTTATTACTAAATAATCTGCCCTTTAATCATAATTTGCATGAAAAGAAAAAACACTTCAGAGGGAAGCTGCAGTGAATTGCATGCACACAGTTATAGATTTATGCAAAAATGTAGGTATAGGCATGTTTTTCCACTGAGCCTTATAATTTATCTGAAGGATTGATGGAAATTATAAATATGTTTTCACAGTTAACTTCGGACAAAGAGAAGAAGCTCTTGTTCACTGTGTTTGATGAAAACAGAAGCTGGTACTTTGAGGAGAACATTAAAAAGAACAGTGAAGATCCAACTAAGATTGACCGCAATGATCCAGATTTCTACAATTCAAATGTCATGCACAGTGGGTGTTGATTTTTATGGATGTGAATTATTGAATAATCTAGGTTTGCTTTGGGTATTTGTATTTTGTAAAAACAGGATTAATCTTAAACTGCAGATCACGTTTGTTTATTTAGACTTTCTGTCTGTGTTTCAGCTGTTAACGGGTTCATGTTCAACCACCTCCAATTCAGGATGTGTGTTGGCGATGTCATACTCTGGCATGTGGCGAGCATTGGCATACAAAACAACTTCCTGTCAGTCTACTTCACAGGAAACACGTTTGAGAGGGATAAAACATATGGCACTGTCCTCACGCTCTTCCCAATGACTGGAGACACAGTAACCACTGAAGTGGAGATGCTAGGTGAGAGTCTGGAGCACATGGTTTGAGAAATAAGGTTTGATGAAGCATTGTCATTAAATAAAGCTGAAAATAATAAATGATAAAATAAGCATTTAAATAAAATATAATTTAATATACAATATTAAATTATTTGCTGTAATAGTTCTTGTTTAGAGTTGAATTACTAAAATAAATAAAGCTAAAACTCAAATAAAAATGAATAAAAGCTAACATACACTGCAGGTCAAAAATACTTTTGGAAATTTTCCATGATATTTCATAATATTATTGTTTTTACTGTACTTATGGTAAAATAAATGCACTGTTAGTTAGAAGGGACTTATGAAATTATATTCCAAAATTTTGACCAGTAGTGTATTAAAATAACACCTAAATTAATCAAAGTTAAATTCAAAAAGTAAATGCAAAAAATAATTATAGAAAAATTACTATTTCCTTTTATAGCTTAACAGAACTTAATTGATGCATTTAATGATGCACAGTGAACTAAATTGAACTGAAATTGATATTATAAACCTCTGTAGAGCTAATTTACCCTTTTTTTTTTAGTTTATTAATGTAAAGCTGCACTGAAACAATATATATACAAGGTCAATAAGTATTTGATCACCCTGTGATTTTGCAATTTCTCATGGAGGGGACTACAATTTTCAGCACAGGTGCATTTCCACTGTGAGACACAATCTAAAAAGAAAAACCCGGAAATCACATTGTATGATGTTTTAACAATTTATTTGAAAATTACTGTCAAATAAGTATTTGATCACTTGAGTCAAAACATTTTATTATTTGGTACAGAAGCCTTTGTTAACAGTTACAGAGGTCAAATGGTTCCTGTAGTTCTTCACCAGGTTTGCACACACTGCAGGAGGGATTCTGGCCCACTCCTCCATACAGAACTTCTCTACATCTGTCAGGTTTCGGGGCTGTCGCTGAGCAACACAGAGTTTCAGCTCCCTCCAAAGATTTTCAATTGGATTTAGGTCTGGAGACTGGCTAGGCCACTCCAGAACCTTGATATGCTTCTTACGGAGCCACTCCTTGGTTTTCCTGGCTGTGTGCTTTGGGTCATTGTCATGTTGGAAAACCCAGCCTGACTTAAGCAGGGGAACCTTCCGTGTGATGCAAGATTTTAAACATTGACATCTTAGTGTATTACTGATAGTAGCTGACAGTCCCAGCTCTCTTCACAGCATTGACCACCTCCTCCCGTGTAGTTCTACGCTGATTCTTCACCATTCTTAACATCATGGACATCATTCATTCAATTAGTTCAAACAACTTATTTATTTAGGAATGACATACATGACTCATTGAATCATTGGTTCATATGATTTGCTCAAAATGAAGATTCATTAAGAAATTGTGTCTTGCTTGGAGATGCACAACCATTTTAATGTGGCTGTAATAGGTAATGTTTGCGTTGGCAAATCTGAACAAATGGCAAACAGACAATGCAAATGTTAATTGTATTAAAACTGCTAAAGCATTATCAAAATTTTAACATGTACAATTAAATTACATTTTTTAAATTACGAGTAAAATTGACAGCCCTAATATGTATTAGCAAAATTAATTGCATCAGTATATGATTCAATGAATCGGACAGACTCACAAAAGTGTGTATGTTTGAATCATTCACTCACTTCATTTGAAAACAATTTCACTAGTTCACACTTCCTCATTAATTAAATTTGCGAGTTTGGCCTGCTGTCCGGGGAGAGGGTATAGAAGGAATATAACCTAGGGCAGCGAGAGCTAGATGTAGTTCGGATTTCAGCCCGATTCCCGAGTGCACAAATCCTCTGGCCTGCACCCTGGCATCAAAGGATGAAAGGTTGGTGAACAGGGCGACAAAAATCGAGATGCCAAATGACGGAGGTGAGCACTATTTAAAGGGGAGACTTCTGATTCTGATAGGATGATTAGATAATAGATTGATTGGGAAATGAGTGTCAGCTGTGGTTAGACAATTGTACGTGTTCCTCCCGAAATTAGTTTAATACTTAAACATCATTCAATGACTTACTCATAAAGACAGAAAATCGTCTTCACCTAATAGCGTGAGGATGCAAACATGGTATTTCTGTGATTATTCAAAAGTACTTAAAATACTATGGTATTATTACACATTGAAACAAGAGACCTGATTTGAGGAATCGGTGATATGTGGAACACAAACGCTGTAGGACAATCTTTAATACATGCGCTGATATAAACAAAGCTCTAACACTATTTCTGAGCAACAGGAACAGTGACGCTTATAGCTTATGGCACATTGTTAGCGGGAAGTGTTTGACTCCACTGTGAAAGCTGTTGAATTTTTACCACCCTAACATGTAAACATGCAGGAAAAAACAGAGAGCTGGAGCAATAAGCTTCTGTCAGACACGTGTGTGTGCTGCTGAAACACTCTTGCTTGTTTGCTGGATTTACGATGAGCGCTTTGATTGGAGAGACGTTATTTCCTGACAGATCCATGTTGGACTGAGTGCTTCCCTCGCTTCGACTGGGAAAGGGCTTTATCTGACAGGAGATGAAGTATGCTGGCTGCAGAAAACTGGGCCGCTCTTTGCTTTAATTGGGTCTTGTATCGAAACGCAACTGTGCTGGAGAACTCAGACGGGTCGGATGGGGAAGACGGCCAACATCGTTCACTGTTTTGCTAAAAGTGGAATGTGCACCGTCAGGGAGCGCCTGAAAATAGCATGATTTGTAATGATAATTTTAGAAAGACTGTCAGAATAAACTCCATGGAGTCTTTGTAGAGATGGAGAAAAGTGCAGTAAGCAGGTGCAGTTATTACACACAGCGTGCATCTTCAGCTCTTGGTTAATTGTTTCGCAGTGATTCTCAAATTCAGTTAAAGACCCTGTGAAATGAAAATTGGACTTTTGTATCATTCGTGACTGTAGTTTTGTGCTCTTAAAATCAGTAAAATACTAATAATATTATAAAAAAAACTATTCAACCGTTTTCTTTATTTATTTCTGTGATCAAAGCTGAATTTCCAGCAGCATTACTCCAGTAGTGTCACATGATCCTTCAGCAATCATTCTAATATGCTGATTTGCTGCTCAAGAAACATTTCTGATTATCATCAATGTTGAAAACAGCTGTGCTGCTTCATATTTTGTTTTTTTTGGAAATATTTGTGCACATATTTTATTTTTCCAAGATTCCTTGACAAATAGAAAGTTTTAAGAACATTTTTTTTTATAATAGAAAACATAAATGTTGTACTGTTAATACAGTTAATTTAGAATTTAAATATAATATATTTTTTTACAAGGTTTATTAGTTAATCATAGTAGATTAGTTAACATTAACTGAACAATACTTCTACAGCATTTATTAATCTTAGTTACTAATGCATTATTAAAATCACAAGTTTGCTTGTTAACATTAGTTAATGCACTGTGAGCTAACATTAACTAACAATGAACGACTGCATTTTTATTACTAACATTAATACAGATGAATAAATACTGTTTGTTCATGTTAGTTAATGTTAAAGTAATGTTAACAAATGAAATCTTACTGTAAAGTGTTACCAAAAATCGTACTGACCCCAAACATTTGAATGCTGATGCACTGCTAAAAGCTGACTGCAGTCACTTTTAACACACTTTAAATGAAGTGTGCAAGTATTGTGAAGCAAGTAAATCATGATACATGGCCGTGATCAATCTAAAGCCTATACTGGGGAGAAGGCTCTCCATATATCCCACCAAACCTCCTGAATCAACAGAAAATGCAGCACTAATAAAGGAAACATGACTGAGAACTCATGGGGACTTTTCATCCAATAAAGGAAAATGCTGTCATCATTTACTCACCTTCATGTTGTTTCAAACAGAAGGAGATGAGGGACTTACTTAAACTGACTTTAAATTCCAGTTCATTTGAATTTAAAATTGCAAACCTGCATTCAGTTTTCTAGCTTAGGAATTGAACTGGAGTGTAAAAGTTATTGTGGGTTCCCTTGTGAGCGGCACTCAGCTCTGCACATGGAAGTGGAGGTAGTGAATCACCTTGATTTTGCCAAGTGCAAGATGTCCCTGGATTAACATTGTGATTAGCCAATCAGATATGATGAAATAGTTTATAGTGAAGTTTAGGCTTACAATCAGTGTTTGGTGCTTGTACATCGTGTCAGTCATCTATCATTTCCCTTGCTTTCAGGCATTACTCATGGGTAAGGGTAGGTTTAGGTGTAGAGATATGTTCTATATTACTGTTATAGAATGTATATGTTACTATATTTTTGTATTAAAATGTTGTTCTAGGTTCAACAAAATATGTTGACCTAGGGACACATAATTGGCAAAATCAGGATGTGCGGTGAATCAGGCCAGTGCCTCTGTGAAGAATCCAGTAATGGCTAATCTTTTTAATCGATACATCTGCAGTCAAACAGCTCCTGGAGGGAGCGCTCTGATTCCGAGACCGGCCATGAAACATTAATGCATTTCTGCTGTGCAAACAAGCGCTCAAGAAACAAGCTTGGCTGTTTCAGCTTGGCTGCTTCTTCAAAAACCTGCTGCTTCAACGGAGGGCTTCACAGCTGACCTGACAGCTTCTCCCAGAACATCACTGCTCAAATCTTCTACTGGGCTGGTAGCAGCACCATTAGCTAAATAAAAACTGACATGAACGTAAACACTCGCCTATATTAAAAAAAGGTAAATATTATGTAAATATTAATATAAACATTAAATTCTTGACATTCAAGTTGATTACCATTTATTTATTTATTTAGAAAGAAATAATTGATTTACTTATTCATTCATTCATGCATGCATTCATATTATTAGGTAAAGGTACCGTTTCAATCAAGCTATTTTAAGGCATGAATATTTTTTTACAGGAAAAAAAAGTTTAAATATGTAATTTGGAATATCAAATGTGAGATCTAATTGCAGGGGACTTTAAAAGTCTCATTATTAGTCTGAAATAACACATTATGAATAGCCAAAGAGCCCAAAATCTCCATGTGCTATGTGATAATCTACATGTATTTTTCAGAACAGAAATATGAACCTTGGATTCAAATATTGGTTTCAAATTTGTTGTTTTATTTTGATAACATATTACTGTTTAGTTAACTAAAACTAGAAATAAACTGAATTTTAACTGAAATAAAATTAATATACAAATGATTTTATTTCAGCTAAAATTATTTTATTTCAACATTTCTCTTTTTGGAAATACAAATGTATGAAGACTATTAAAAAGCATATTTAAAAAAAACAAAAACGAATAGAAATGACAAAAACAAGTCATTTATAAAATGAAATAAAAATTAGCCAGAGTATAAATGAACAAATCCCTCTGTGAAATGAATATGTATATAGGAACAAAACGTAAAGTAAAGTAAAGTATGGTGTAAGTTGTAGTCTATTTCATATAGATATATAATTTTTTATTCTCCACATGTGTGAAACAATGTAATAAAAGAGCAAAATTGGCCAAAATCTCAAAATTGATTACTGTGTAAAAAAAGAAATGTTTTTTTGATTGCCGTGTCTTAATAAATAGTCTGTGGAATAGAAAGAAAGAAAGCAATTTAGATCAGTGGGCAATGATTTGATGAAGCAGTAGACATGACTCGATTCTTCCCGAATCCTAGCCAGGTATATTAAAGGTTTCCCACAGGATCAGACAGCCTGGTGTCATTCTTCAAAGGAAGATACAGAGGCGCTTCATCCCAGAGTGGCAAAAGGCCAGGTTAACCAAAGATTAAAGCCCGACCCGTAACTGAGAGTGTCATTCAAACCAGCTCGGGCTGCGCTTCTTTCATCATCCTGTCATTAGCTGTAAGACGGCAGATACAGAGCTTGACGGGTAAATACACGGGCTTAATCAAGCGATCGGGCCGTCGTGAGCCTCTGTCACATTTCTGAGCTCACCGGGCAAATTCTGTCAATAGCCACAAAGGCCTTTGTCGTTGAGTGACTGTATCTTGGAATCAGATTCGCCGCAGACGTTTCCTTTGATTCGGACTCACTGGACTGAACGCTGAGAACCAGGCCCTGTGTCTCTGTTTCTGGCCAAGTGTTTTACTCTGTGACAAAAAGAAAGCCATCTCGTTTGAAGTGGCTTTTGTCCTTTCAGACGCAACATTGATTATATTTCCCAGACTTTGTTACAAGGTGGGATTTTTCTTAGTCTGGTTCAATCAGCCTCGCACTAGTTTCAGTCTTGAGAGCTTCAAAAGCACACGACTTTCACACAAAATCACACAGATATCTATGCCATGACTTATAAAGTGAGCAGCGTTTAAAATTCAGAGCCAGTAAATATGATTCAATTATATGAATCAGTTCAACCTGTAGGTTTTAGTGAATCGATTAAAAATTTTTATGTAATTTGACTATTTTTTCACTCAAAATGGCTTTATGAAAATTTGAAGATATGTAGTACACAATTAAGCAATTTTTAAACTTAAGTAGCGATAACAGATGTAGGGTTGGTCAATTGACATAATTTTTGTGAATCAGCTCAAACCTTTACTTATACTGCTGTGAAAAAAATGGTTGTGGATGGCATTTTTAACATTAAAATAGTTTAGAATAAATATTAAAATAAATAGTAGAAATATTATAGGATAAATCAACACCAAATTCATGCTCATTCATACAAATTCGTATGACCTCACTTGTGCAATTGTGTACGATTTCTCCACCCCAGTGATGGGTACATCACTCGTACAAATTCATACGAATTGACAACTCTATATATATATGAAAATGTTTGAAACATTGAAATTAGCCAATAAATTACCTACATCAGTCTATCCAAGATGTAGATGAGTTTGTTTTCTCATCACATTTGGAGAAATTCTATCACTTGCTTTTCAGTTGATGCTCTGCAGTGGATGGGTGCCATCAGAAAGATATTTAAACAGCTGATAAAAACCTTCCAATGATCCACACCACTCCATTCCATCAGTTAACATCTAGTGAAGACAAAAGCTGCATGCTTTTGACATTTTTAAAAAAGACATTTTTAACTTCAGACTGCTGCTTCTAGCTAAAATAGCGGCAATAATCTAAAACACTGTTTTTACTTGTAAATGGTGCTCGATCTGTGTAGATGTCTCTCCTGATTCAGACCAAAACAAAACTTTTTTTCTGACGGCACCCATTCACTGCAAGAGTATCCATTGGTGATTCCAAAATCATGACTTGCTTGTAGGAATATACATGTAAAAAGGAAAAAGAAAAAGTTGAATAACTGCATGAAACATGTTTGGATCAACACTCCCTGTTTTGTTGTTGTTTCCTTTCCCCCATCGTTTTTCCCATCAAATATTTGTTCACTCCTCTGTAACACATTAAATGAGGTTGCCAGACCTTCAATCTCATTAGGAGGGAAGCCCAACTTTGATTTTCTTTATTAGGAAATGTTATCGTATTTGAGGCAGGCTGGCAGAGTGACTTAAAGTGTGGACTCATTAAAAAATTCAATTAAACTCTCTCTCCTCCGCTCGTGTCTAGCTCTCATATAATGGCATTAGTTCTCATCAGCGAAGGTTGCCAGGTTGACACATGCATAATTCAGATATTCGTTGCGTCAAAGGTGTTCAAAAAAAGTGCATTCCAGATAGCAAACAGAATTAGATATTACAGACTTGAAATAGCATCAAACTTTTGTAATTGCCTGGCAACATGATACATCCAAACACATCACTGAGCTGTTGATTCATCTTTAGATCTTCACAAGGGTTAAATAAAGTTAGTAAGTCTTTTTTAAAAATAATAGTCCATGTTCAATACAAGTTCTAATATTGCAAAAAGTTAATTTATTGCATTAAAACACAAATAAACCTTCAAATATTATAATGCATTTATACTTTGGTTACAATTAATTATAAAAAGATGTCATTCACAAATACCTTTATAAGGCATTAAACTGTTAAGAATAAAGGTTATTCTTACTGTTTTCAAGCCTAAACTAAATTTGATATAATATTGAGAAGACAAAACTCAATATGTCAAGTCATCTCGCTTCTGAAGTAAATGCAGAACATTCCAAGTCTTCTGAAGTCATACAAAGTCTTTATCTGAAGAAGAGACTAAAACACAAGGTTTTAATTACTAAAAATGATCCCACTCTGTTAACATGCTCACGTCTCATTCAGAAAACACACTCCAGTCCCGTAGCATGACGCAATCGATCATGAGACACACAAGAGCCAATGGCTTTTCACAACCAAAGTTGACGTAAGGATTCTTGTAGCAGCATTTTTTGAAATCACACACAGACTGCAGCAGCGCACAGGAAGTACACAGAAGACGGAGACAGGGACTGTGTCTATTCCTCTCACAAATCAATCGTTTTGCCTCAAAGACTTGGAATATTAATATTTTTGAAATAAATGATGACGGTGTTTGTATCTGCCTGCTATATCTTGTGTTTTATTGACAGATGGTAGGTTTAGGGGCAGGGGTTGGGTTATGTGCTCATAAATGTGTAAATAATATCATTTAAATAAAACAGTTTTGACTGTTTACATTGACAAATCACACCCCAACATATATGCAATAATGCCATTGTTTTTATCCAATATATCTTTTAATTAAAATAAAAAAAAAAAATTATCGCGTCGGCATATTGAAGCTAAGGGTTTCCTATTTAAAGCAACCCTTCGTGTGGAAAAGTGACTAAAAAGGGGGTACCTTGAGCTTCAAAAAGCGACGCAAAAGCGTCCAAATGTGAGTTGGGAGTGAGACTGTGTGTTGTTCCTCCATCCGATGACAGCTGAGGTATCTGTATGCAATTAGTACATCTCTCTATTATAAACTTGTGCAGTATTGAGGAGAAACCTACTTAAAGAAGTGATTTCCTAAGTTAACTACATTTTTCAATAGTGTCACAGCTTCAGAAAAGTAACAAAATAAAGTGACAAAATGCTGCATTGTTGTTTATTTGTCATATACTGTACAGCTGAGTGGTTATCCAAGCTGCAGTAATAACAAACACCCTCTCAAAACTCTTTTCTGTGAGTGTGTGTGTGTGTGTGTGTGTGTGTGTGTGTGTGTGTCATAAATAGCACAGGGAAGTCTGATTCATTTCAAGCACATTTGCATGGTTTATTTTTGGAACCATTTCCAAAACACAAAAGTGATTCATTTGCATCTCTATAAAGCATAATAGTTTAGGTCTATTTTATAGTGCAGTAATTAGTTACAAGCTGCTGTTCATCACTGTTTTGGTCTGAAAGGTTGTACAAAATAGATTTTAGTTTGCCAGAATAGTTAATCATCATTTAAATAAGCTACAGTTTCTCCCAGTATAAAGATCGTTGCACTCTGAGTCCGAAATTTTTGCATGCAAAAAAATTAATACAACTTCACATTGTGTCAATCACATTCATAAGCTGCGTCTGAAACTTTAGTTTGTCGTGAAAAAAACTATTCGGATCAGGTTTGATTTTCTGTGCTTTTGAAATCAAACCAAAAATTTCAGAAAGGATGAAAAATATAAAAAAAAAATTAGCCTTGCAAAATGTTATACTGTTATGTGTTTTCAACATTGCTAATAATTCTGTTTCTTAAGCTGCAAATCAGCATTTTAGAATGATCATGTGACACTGAAGACTTGAGTAATCATGCTGAAAATTTGGTTTTGATTATAGAAATAAATTACATTTTGCAATATATTCAGATATATTCAAACAGCTATTTTAAATAAAAATAATATATATATTTTTTTATTGTTTTATCATATTTTTCATGAAATAAATGCAGCCTTGATGTGCATTTTTTATTATAGAAATGTCTATATTATTAGTCTACAGCTGCAGAACTTCTCAAGACCTCAAATAATATTCTCTTGAATCATCCTAAGAAATTCTCGACAGAAAGAGGACAGTGCCGGAGAGCGTTTGATTATTGCTTTAGCTTAAGCTCAAAATATGTCCAAATTTATCAACACGAGGTTAAAGGCTAATCAACCCATTAACAGAAATCCTCAAGGGGTCAAACAGCCTCCGAAAGCATCTTTATTAGCTTCTGACCCACAAAACCAGTTAGGAAATATCAGCAGCAAACACTCTCCACCCCACGAAGCATCGAGTGGTAAAAAAAGCTACGCGTAAACAGCTAAAGCCGTCTCAACGGTGACCCGACTCTCACTCGCTCAAATTAAACAGCCAGCTATCTAGAGACTCACTGTTTCCTTTTCCTGTTCTCACAGACATAAAAAGAAGATGTTACAGAGGTTAAACTCTCATAAAACACTTTGCTTTTCTCCAAGTGATGCAACCCGCTGTAAACTGTCTGCTTTGAGGGTCTTTGGTTTTCTGGCATTTTTACAATGCACTCAAGAGCCGGAGCAACGGAAAGACGGCTCTTGAGTCCTGTGACTTCCCTGCGAGGAGGGAATTAGCTCTATGCAAATGTTGCCGTGTTCCTTCAATAAAAAGGAAACCACTGAGCAGGCAAATCTACAGTCTATAAAGCACACTCGCGCGGAACGAGGAAACCTGCCATGAAGTTAATAAGACTGTGCTCTATTAAAATAAATAGACAACAATAAAAGCTTCCATTTGCCACACCCCAGCAAACAAACCCTCGGAGCAGCACTTTAAAGTGGCACGGGCCGGATATTGAAGAAAAATGGCCCTGAGACAGAAAAATGTGTGGAGAGAGGCACAAACTGGGGCTGGAGAGAATGAAAGGTGAAATTAAAGCCTAGTCGGGCTGGTCAAGCGTATGAGGCTCTGTTGGGAGATCCGTCATTTATATCCATTCAGGTTTCGGCCCGTGATGTTAAGCAATGGTGAGGCTGAGGGATCGGATCGCAACGTGAGAAAACAGAGCTGACATTTACAGGCAGAAGATCAGAATGAGATGCCTGCAGAAGTGATCGGAGAACTGATGAACCGCTGGATGTGTAGAGGTGAAGAGACACAGATGAGTTTGAGAACTAATCATGTATTATTCAGCTGAAACAACAAAATATGGAGAGAGAAATTTGTTCAGAGAGCTTTACTGAAGTATAGATAGATAGAACAATAGATAGCAGAAATAAACTATTATCTTAATACAAACACACAGACACTTACACGGGCACACATTCACACACATTGTGGGGTAGATAGTAGTTTTTCTCTTTGAGTTCTCAGAAGAGAAGCAGGAGTATGTTTTGGTGGCTCCATCACTCTATTTGTCATCCTGAACGCCTGAAGCGAGGCTCAGACCCCAGAGGTTCTGAAGGAAAGCACTGAGAATGAATAACAGGTGTGGGCTGGTAAATATGTGAGCCGAGAGGCCGAGCAATAACGGCAAAACTACAGGAGATGAATCATCCGCAGAGACACAGCTCTGATCTGAGCACATGGACCACAAACCCACTCCAGATAACCGTCTGTGCCTGACACGCTGACAGAATCGTCCCAGAGATCCATTATATTGGAAGAAAAATGGAGAATAAAATCAGGCTATCAGAGGTCGATCATCAAACATCAGGATGGCGTTGTGCTTTACTGTTCTGTCACTGAGCTGCTGCTCTATAATATTTACAGTGATTAATAGATTTCCTTCACTAATGGCCATAAACAATAAAATAGTTATTGGAAGTAAGCCATTAAGATCTATTACAACTTTAAACGGCATGAAATGTAATTTACATACTATAAGGCCTCATTTAAAACCAAATGGTTAAACATTTTAGCAGAATTTGCAGAACAACAGCATGAGACGTTGCGTATATATGTGCATATTTATCATATTTTCTGTTGAGTTCAGCATGTGACGGATGGCAGAAATCAAGTGAATAGCTATAATGCTTAAACAAGCATTAATCTTCATTATGACAGCCCCATGAAGTAGCATCCTAATTGAACATCTGGTTTTTCCACAGAAACGGCTGCAAAAAATGTGCAAAAGTTGCTAAATGTTTTCTTTGGAAGATTACTTCACTTAAAAAGGATTATTCTTACGTAGCAAATTAGGCTGCAGGTAATTATCTTATTTTTTCTTAAATATGCACATGCATGTACGTACATGTATTTATATACAGTATGCATAATAAATATATACAGGACACACATATAGTATGAATAAAAAAAAATATTTCAGATGTGATTAATCACAGTCAATCCCAGCCCTAATTAAAACAACTAAAAATATATATTTATATATTTAAAAATATAAATATATGCATAACAACTATTTTTCATTAATAAAATATCTCTTAGCTTGACAGATACTAAACGTTTAAAGCATTGATTTACTTATAAAGCCAGTTTTATTTGTTACTTCTGACCCTATGGACCAGTTTTCCTCCTTCATATCACAGATATTGTGTGATTTCATATATACGGTAAAACCAGCGTCTCAGTGTTGTTAAAGACGGCGGCCGTGCTTGAGAAACCAAAGCCTGGCTCTAAATTCTATTTGAAATCCATTTGGATCCATAAGTCTCCATTCCCTCCTTTCTCAAGTGCAGACAAACAGTCTCCTCGTCTGGCAGCCGGCGTAATTTCATTTAGGAGCAGGATACACGGCATCCGCTCGGCCGCTGTTATGCAGCCAGTTTTATTTAAGGCCGTCAAATAAATGTAATAAGAGCCCTGCGAGCCGCGAGGAGCAGGAGCAATACGCCTCAGTAACAGGCGAGTTTATGGATAAACGGCAATTATTGAATTAGGCTTTGTACTTGGATCTGAGACGCTCAGCCACCGTGTGAAACAGAGAGGCACGTAATTAAGCACAGAAACGATGACGCACAGAAAGTTGCACACAAACAGTGCTTTTTGTAAATGGCAGATTAATTTGCGCTCCCAAATAAAGGTGTGATATGCTGAGAACCTGTGGGCTATTAATGGCTGATGCTGAAGTTCAGGTGTGAATGAGGCTCTTTGTGAGTCACTGTGTTTGAAATCAGAGCGCCGCTCGACATCCTGATGAGGCTGGGTCTTATTAAAGCGCTGATGACTCATGCACTTTGACATTTATCATCCTTCATGAGGATTCTGCCTGATATTAATGCATTACCTGAGTCGTGCGATTCGGCCTGGTCTGATGCTGATATTCACCATACGCTCGGACAAAATTGTGTGAACTTTACATGCAATATTTGCTGTGACAAGCATTACCAATTTAAAATAACCTAAAATAACTCGGTTGCTATGACGTGAGTGTAGTTGTGTAAATGAATGTCCATTAGAAAGTCCAATATGAATTTCTTGCAGAGTGACATTTATTTTCACATTCTTATCCCTAATTTAATTTAATTTTTTCCTTTTTTTTGCAGAAATAAGAATGGGATTTTATAGTACTATGGTAATTGTAATGCATTTAGAGATTTAATTCTCATTAATTTTAAAGGTAGATTCCATTACATTAAAATTATATTACACGTAAAAATATTATACTAATATACATTTTACATGCATACAAAATTTATTTGGAAAATATTTACGTGTAGATATTTATATTAATTTATATTATCTATCCAACAAATTTTGGGAGGATTAACCAGCTGTCTCCAATCTATTACCTGATTAACCTATCAGAACTAAAATATGTTTTAGCTTGACAAATACTGTGTAGTGATTCACCAGAGACGTTCAGATTCATTTGTAGGTGGTTATTGTCAACCTGTGAGCAAGCAGGGTCAAAATAAACGGCAAAACAGGTATATCAGAGGGCAAGATGAACTCATAATCAAAGAACAGGCAGAAAAGTCGGGGCAGGCAGAAAACAATCATACACAAAGTTTAGAAATGAGCACACACGAACGATTAACCAGCTCTCTCCAATCTATTACATGATGATTACCCTATCAGAGCTAAGTGACATCCCTTTAAATATCGACAGCCCCGGACACCGAGCTCTGCCCAGCCCCCAGACTCCTAAGGGTTAAATCCTGAGGGTCTGCCAAGCTCCCTGCCTGCTCCTCTGACAGAATGCCAAAAATGCTTATAATATGGTCATTAATGAGGAAGTGGGAACTCCATGCATATATATATATATATATATATATATATATACATATATATATATATACACACCTAAAGGATTAGTAAGAACACCTGTTCAATTTCTCATTAATGCAATTATCTAATCTAGTTGCTGTAATCAGTTGCTTCAATGCATTTAGGGGTGTGGTCCTGGTCAAGACAATCTCCTGAACTCCAAACTGAATGTCAGAATGGGAAAGAAAGGTGATTTAAGCAATTTTGAGCGTGGCATGGTTGTTGCTGCCAGACGGGCTGGTCTGAGTATTTCACAATCTGCTCAGTTAGGATTTTCACGCACAACCATTTCTAGGGTTTACAAAGAATGGGCTACAACAGCAGACCCCACCGGGTACCACTCATCTCCAACACAAATAGGAAAAAGAGGCTACATTTTGCTGATGAGTCTCGATTTCTGTTGAAACATTCACATGGTAGAATTTGGCACTAGAGTCAGAATTTGGCGTAAATAGAATGAGAACATGGATCCATCATGCCTTGTTACCACTGTGCAGGCTGGTGGTGGTGGCGGTGTAATGATGTTTTCTTGGCACACTTTAGGCCCCTTAGCGCCAATTGGGCATCGTTTAAATGCCCCAGGCTACCTGAGCATTGTTTCTGACCATGTCCATCCCTTTATGACCACCATGTACCCATCCTCTGATGGCTACTTCGAGCGGGATAATGCACCATGTCACAAAGCTCGAATCATTTCAAATTGGTTTCTTGAACATGACAATGAGTTCACTGTACTCAAATGGCCCCCACAGTCACCAGATCTCAACCCAATAAAGCATCTTTGGGATGTGGTGAAACAGGAGCTTCGTGCCCTGGATGTGCACCCCACAAATCAGCATCAACTGCAAGATGCTATCTTATCAATATGGGCCAACATTTCTAAAGAATGCTTTCAGCACCTTGTAAAATCAATGCCACGAATTGGGCACTTCTGAAGGCGAAAGGGGGTAAAACACGGTATTAGTATGGTGTTCCTAATAATCCTTTAGGTGAGTGTATATATATATAAAATGTAATTTTCTAATTATTAAAAAAAATGCATATTTTGGTATTATATATTCCTTTTTTTCATATATATATTTTTTGCATTCTATATGACTTTTAAGATAAATTACATATAACAAATTAATTTGTTAAAGTAAATAAACCGTTTTGGGGTTTTTTCCACAGATTGTTCTGTAGATTGTAGTAATTTTTGTAAAGAATGTGCTTAAATGTCATGAATATAATGTCACGACGCAAAAAAAAGAAAGAAAGAAATAAGTAAACACTTCATGGTATTTGCATGAAAAACAATGCATGAAAAACAATGTTTGGGTGACGATGGTTTCCTCACTAAAACGACAGGTTTGGGTGAGGATGGTTTATCGGTCAGCGTCTGACAGCTTTACTGTGGTGTAAACAGACTGCTGAAGGTGGTGTGATTCTCCGATCGTCTCTGTGGGAATGTAGATGGGCTCTGGTGTCCTCCTCCTGTCACAGGCTCTATTTAAAGACATCCTTCACTCGCGGGTTCAGCCGATGGCGGCCCACACTCAATAGAGAATCAATCAACACTCATTTACCAATTAGAGCCATTATTCTCTAGAAAAAAACACGTCGCTGGCTTCTCCTCATCCTCTCCTGGGAATCAGTTGGAAAAGACGAGTACTGGACTTTGATTTGAATCCAGACGCAGGGCTGACCGATGCACAAGTCTGGAAAACTTAATATGATGTGGGGTTTTATATTGGCATATCCAGTAATGCTATCTGAAGTTATGTAAAATCATGTAAGTATGACAAAATGATTACACTCAAATTAAACTGGAAGCTGAACATGTACAAATAAAACAAAAATAAATATAAAAGAAAATTTAAAAAACTAACGTTAGAAATGTTGATTTGGCAATTAAACGTGAATAAAACAAAATTAAATTAAATTAAATTAATGGCATAAAACAATTTTATAAGATATAAAATAAGTTAAACTGCTAAAATTACTAAGACAAACTGAAATATAAAAATAAAGCTAAATAGAAATGTTATAAAAACCTAAAACAATTAAAAAAATGTTAACAAAATGACTATAGTCTAAAAAGACTATAAAGCTACATAGAAATGTTTTTGTTATATTTAAATAACTAAAAATCTAAAAATGCAGTAAAAATGAAATATGAAGTATAATAACCTACATATATACAACAAACTAATACATTGACAAAAGCACTAACACACACACACAAAAAAAAAACTAAAATGAAAAAGAACTGTAAAACATAAAAGCGAATTAAAATATATTTAAACTTAAAAAGAAGTTAAATAGAACTCTAAAACACTAATGATAAAACATCATAGCAAATTTTCTTAAACTACAACCAATGAGATTGCACAGTGGGCGGGGCTACGTATAAACGGCAAACAAGCACTGCACAAAATGAGCCATGGCCAGAGCTTCAGACCGAAACTCAGATTTAATTGGAAGCTTTTATCGCTTGACGCATTGTGTCTAGTTAGGACACTGTTAGCGATGAGGAATATTATCTGTCTTGTTGCAGTAAATTGCAGGGATCATTTATAAAGGCTTATATAATCTTCGGGCTGCATTAATATTTAATCAAAATCTCTTCCTCTGGCCTTGTAATGAGTTTAAAGGAATAAATGAGAAATTGGTTTAAGAGGGTCTTTTAGGTCACGAACAGCCGTGCAGGACTGATGCAGATACGTCACAACATTCACAGAAGCATTTTCAAGGCCGACTCCATTATTCATGCTAAAAGCACGGCGTAGGAATGACACAGCTCTGTGTTGGTGACAAAATGAGAGGAGGTATCTGTCATCTCCTGGAAAAACATGTCAGTCACGGCACAGACATATGTCAGCCAAACCAGCTCGCGTTCACACGCTCGGATCACATCAAACCTCACAAGCGCCTGAAATAGCTCTGTAGAAGTTTACTCCCCACAGAGGACGAACAAGGACATGCTACACAACACTCAACCTGACACCAACTTTACTAACGAAAGGTTTGGGTGAAGTGAGGAAAATCTGGGAAGCTGCTTTGACTCTAGCTTGCTAAGATACAAGTGCCAAGCTAGCTGTGTCTTTTTAATTATGGAGGTATCAGATTAAAGAGTAAATGTAAAAGAGACCAGTTAATATAAAAGTTTTGTGTCTTTTCAGACAGAACTGTGATGTAAAATTAACCTTTACACCTCCGATGGATTATCACATGTCCTCTGAAGCAGATTGATGGGTTTTTGTAACAAAAATATTTCTATTTTTAAAATTATAACATTAATAACTGACTTCTGTTTTTTTTCAGCGAGAGTGCAGCATTCCCGCTTCTTCTTTTGACTCGACGTACAACGTATGATATAAGTCAGAAGTGAGAATTGTGAGATATACAGTCCCATACAGTCCTGTTTGAACAGAATAAAGACTGATATGTTCTCAGAATGGTGAGATTATATCTTGCAATTTTGACTTTATCCCCCAGTTTCACAGACAAGGCTTTAGCTAGTCCCAGACTAAATTGCATGTTTGAGCTGTCTCAGATTAAAATATCTTGCTTCCACATATCTTAAAACACGTCAGTGTCATTGCTCTGTGTTAAGATGCACACCTGTAATATTATCTTATAAGGCATTTTTGTAAAAGTTGCTTAAATATCTTAATGTAACTAATGCCTAGTCCTGGCTTAAGCTAAGCCCTGTTTGTGAAACTGGGCCTAAAACTCGTAATTATGACTTAAAATCTTGCATTTCTGACTTAATATCTTGCAATTCTGACTTTATATCACACAATTCTGACTTTATCTCACAATTCTGACTTAAAATCTTGCAATTCTGACTTTATATTTCACATTTATGACTTAAAATCTCGCGTTTACAGTATGACTTAAAATCTTGCATTTATGACTTTATATCTTGCAATTCTGACTTTATATCAAACAATTCTGACTTAAAATCTCTCAATTCTGACTTTAAATCTCGCATTTATGACTTTATATCTCGCATCTCTGACTTTATATCTCGCATCTCTGACTTAAAATCTCACATTTCTGACTTTATATCTCGCATCTCTGACTTAAAATCTCCCATTTCTGACTTTATATCTCGCATCTCTGACTTAAAATCTCGCATTTCTGACTTTATATCTCGCATCTCTGACTTAAAATCTCCCATTTCTGACTTTATATCTCGCATCTATGACTTAAAATCTCCCATTTCTGACTTTATATCTCGCATCTATGACTTAAAATCTCCCATTTCTGACTTTATATCTC
>JAUMHI010000063.1:17747310-17758786 GCA_032359435.1 Enteromius unitaeniatus
AAAGCTACAAAGAATACACGGATGGAACACGGAGCAGGTGGACAGTACATGGAACCGTAAACACAAACAAACACTTCCGGGTTTTAAGCACACGAAACTAGGTCAGTGGCAACATACAAGGAGGGCGGGGACATCAATGGGGAACTGTGATGGGCTGAGATGGGCTGTGACAAGAGTCCACGAATGAAAACAGACACAAAACATAAATAGTTAGCTGGGTGCTGGAGTGCCATCCCCTGAGCTGGGCTGGCACATCCTGCTGATCGTTACACTCATGCTCTGCATTATTGTTTCTCCTCTAAGCCCCGCCTCCTGAAACGTGTAGTTGCATTGCACCTCGTAAACATAACACTATGTCTCCATTTGTGATCAGAGAAACAACAAGCACTACCTTCACTGCTAAAAACTTGCCTTTGAATAATAAGTAGCAGATTCTTTTAATACTTCAAACTTTAAAACTTACTTCAAGGTTGTGAGTCAGCAGCAGCAGACTGTTCTTGCAGAGGTAGAATTGCCTCAACGCAATTCAGGAGTCAGGTTCAGGAATTAATCCTCCATAAATGTGCTGAACACACATAATCTAATATTTGTGTTCAACAGTTCTGGAACAGTGTTGTAAACAGCTTATCATTGATTTCTAGTTATGTCCTCTTTTGGAAACACAAACAAAATGGTTTCACTTTCACAATGAAACAGCATCTCCAGAACATGGTGCTGGCAGCAACTACATATAATATCTCCGCCTTTTTTCTTTGCGTAAACATTTGGGTGGTGTTTGAAAATAAACCCTCTTTGTGACGTAGAAAAGTGGGGGCGTGTGTAAATGAGCAGTTTTATGGGGGTGTGAACAAGTCATAACTTTTATTAAGAATATCTCTTTTGGTCTCTTTAATCTTTGCAACTTTAGGGATCTTCTCTATTCACTATCAGCTTGTAACACATTTCAAAGGGGAAGGTAAACGCATAAAATTGCATCATATGACCCCTTTAAAATCAGTGGCGGTTTGACCCACAAGTATAATAATAATTATTAATTATATAGTATGTGGTAGTATACATGTATGCATTTGGCAGATACTTTTAAGCATTGCAATTTACATTGCATTCAATTTATACATGTCATCAACCCATGCATTCACTTGATAATAAGTGAAAATTCAACAGTATTTTGATCCCTGAAATTGGAAAACGCATCTGTATAGTTTCTTGCATCGAGTTTTGCATGGCCAAAAATGCATGAATATAAAGTTGAGCGGTCCATCAGCCTGTGGTGTCCTCTAACCCTATAAACACATATCGATTCAGGACATGACATATCGAGAAGCCCATAAAATCTTAAGCACATCTTTTCATTACATGCAGCTGGTGTTTATGGGTAGTTAGTGGGCCGTGGGCAACCGCGGGGCAGAGCTGGCCTTTCTGTCTATGGCTTTCTGATGAGGTTAACGCTCTTCTAATGTGCTAATATGAGGGTGAAGATGTCCAGTCATGAATTAATGCCACCTCGACACCCTCAGCAAGGACGCAATCTCTTCTGCATCCATTCTCACGATGCAATCTTCACTTTGCTGTGATGAATTAGGCCAGGCAGTTCATACGATAAGAGAATAAACAGCAATGCAGAGCCCAAAATAAGAAACAGGCTGATGATAATCTCAAGTCTTGGCTTAACAAACCTTCCTGAACAATGAGAACCAAAGAACAAAATGAGTAACTCAGAGCCAAGAGTTTATTTCTTATTAAAAAAAATTAAAAATAAAATCATGGGATACTGGTAAACAAATAATTCTGTTTTTAAAGAATTTCAATATTTTTAAAAATTCTATTATTTTGTTATATTTATTCTACTAAATAAATGGTATATATTAATAAAAAAATTGTTTATATTAAATTAAAACACGGACATGCATATACAATAACTACATAGAAGTTAGTATAGTAACTGCAACTTATATAACCTTTTTTTAAATTATTTTGCTATTAATTTAAATCTTTTAAAATATTATTTAATAGAATAGGTATAATTATTTAATTTATATATTTTTATAATTAATTAATAATTATATATATTCCCCTTTTTATACAGAATATTGCCAATTTCAGTTTCAGTTAAACTGTACCATGTTAACCAGCAAAAAAATTTGCAATTTTGCAAAAAACAGCTTGTAACACATTTCAAAGAGAAAGGAAAACTTGAAATTGCATTATATGACTCCTTAAAAATCTGTTGCAGTTTGGCGCACAAGTGTAATAATAATTATGAATTATATAGTATGTGGCAGTACACCGTATAGTATAGTATATTATATGACATGTATGCATTTGGTAGATACTTTTATGCATTGCAATTTACATTGCATTCAATGCATACATGTCATCAACTCATGCATTCACTTGATAATAAGTGAGAATTCAATTATATTTTGATCCCTGAAATTGGGAAATGCATCTATATAGTGTCTTGCATCGAGTTTTGCATGGCCAGAAATGCATGAATATAAAGTTGAGCGGTCCATCAGCCTCTGGTGTCCTCTAACCCTATAAACACATATCGATTCAGGACATGACATATCGGGAAGCTCATAAAATCTTAAGCACATCTTTTCATTACATGCAGCCGATGTTTTAAAATATTATTGATTATTTATTTGAAAAAAAAAAAAAATTAAATAGTTAGAGTTTCTCTTTTACAACACAAGGCCAAGTGCTGATGGAGAAGATGAGATTTTTTGGATGGTGCTTCGGTGAAAATGAAATGACATCTGGGAAAACTTCCCGCTGTGTTTTCTGATATTGGTCTCGCCGTGACTCTTCACGGCACATGAAACAAATTGAACGTAACGAGAAATATTAATAGTCTAGTTTATGTGCTGGAAATTTTCAATTTACATAAATAGAAAATGTGTTAGTGGGTTATATTTGCTTTTCAGTCTTGTTTGCCCCAGTAGGCAGAGCATACTGTATATACAGTGT
Organism: Enteromius unitaeniatus; assembly: GCA_032359435.1. NCBI lineage: Eukaryota > Metazoa > Chordata > Actinopteri > Cypriniformes > Cyprinidae > Enteromius > Enteromius unitaeniatus. The sequence continues at coordinate 17,750,284 of JAUMHI010000063.1, forward strand.
GTGTGTGTATATATATATATATATATATATAAATGTATCATTAGTTTAGTGACCTACTGTATTTAGATACACCAGATGTTAATGACATATTCTTGATAAACACAACTGAGCCTATCACAACAATAGTGTAAGATGCTATCAAGATGAATGGGAATGCCAACGGACAGCCTTGGATTGGAGCACAGGCTAGTTTTGCTGTGGCCTATAAAATATGGCAGAAATATAATAACAGGAGTACAGAAGTATGCTATTCTGATTTCACAATATTGCAAAGGGCAGTTTGGAGCTTCCCTGGGAGATTAATCTCACAGATGATAATTAGTGATGCTCTTTCTGTCTGTTTATGAGCATGATATGGTTTTTCCGTAACATATTCCTTCTGTGCTCTCTTAGATTTTGGTCATCGTTGAACATTTACTGATTGTATTTATTGCATCATGTCTAATATGCATAACTGTTTAGATTTGAGAAATGCAATACCCAATGCATTTAGTTCAGACAATGTTTAACCCAGCGGTTTGTTTGCTCTTCAGATCTGTGGATGTTTTGTATGCCGTTGTGACATGATGAATACACTGACGCAGGTCTTTGTGGATGTGGCACACTTTCATTCCAGCAAGTCCTTGGCAGTTTTGCAGATGCAGAAATGGGAAACTTGAACTGCGTGGTTTTTCCAGCAGAACACAGTTCCCTTTTCAAAGATGTCTCCTCTTGAAGAAGTAAAAAGCCTGTCGTTTAAAAAGATGAAGCGCACATGATCAGTAAGCAGGTGAATTCTTCAAAAACACATGCTATGATTCATCCTTGACACAAAAAGGGGAAAACAACTCCATGAGATGCTGGAAACATCAAGCGAGACGTGGTATAAAAATACTCTGATGCATGAGTTTAATCACTATATACTGAGAGCAGAAACTTTCAGATATCTATAGTAGTGCTAGTGATGATTGCAAGCACCGGTAATGAATATAAACTGAAATATCACACAGAAATATTTAGTTCTTTATAGTCTGCAAAAGAAAACAGTGCAGTTATATTAGAATTATAGGCCAAAAAATCATTCTAAAGAAAATTAATCTATTACTGCGGAAGAGAACTACTGAATTTCTATTAAAAAAAGACATAATAACAGATTGCATCAGTCATCTCCATCTGATTCTTAAAAACCTTCAGCAATAAAAATCATATTATGCGACATTCAAAATCCATCTCATGCATTAACTCACTTGTTATTGCCGGGTTTATTATCACCGCTATCAAACTTCAAAAACAGCATTAATAATAGCAAACTGAGCTAGTAAAATTTGTTTAAAACCTCTAGAAACCAGATTACTGCAGCAGCGGGTAGGTTATGATTGAGGTTCTCAGGCTGTTCTTATATTCCTGAAGCGTGCAAATGTTCTTCATGCACAGAAAACCCAGATGACCCGCTACATTTGTTCACATTTGCATTAAACAGCAAAGCACACCGTGGAGCTAGTGTTGAGTATCAAGTGCCCAAATGTAATCAAAATCCCCAAATCTCAGATATTTTTGCATGCAGTTGGACTAAACATTAAAAATGAATGGTTTTAATGTTTGTTTTTTTTAGTTTTTTTAGGAAAGTAAGTGATGCCATGCACTTGCTGAATGAAATCTAAACATATTGAGGTCAACAGACAGTGCAACTTACAGTAATGTCTGATACTTGGACTTGCAATGCCAAAGTCATGGGTTGGATTCCCAGGGAATATAGCTTGAATGCAGTGTAAGTGACTTTGGATAAAAGTGCCTGCCAAATGCATGCATGTAAGTTGTTATTAAAGTTTCAATTACTTCTCATTTTATTTCAAATAAATATATGTTTAACAGTGTTTATTGTTATGGTAAGCTATAATTTATTATTATATTTTAGTTTATTTCTTTCACAAATTTTCACTAATTGGTTTAATTTTTTAAGTTTTAGTAATATTATTGCATGCTTTTTTCTTGTTTAATTTTAGTTATTTCAGTACTTTATTTATTAAACAAAGATGTGAAATGCTGCTTTTGGCCTGTAGATGAAACTTGAAAAAAAACCTTTTGATAATAACATTTATTTTAGCAACATATTAGTAACATTTTTTTATGCAAAAAATGGTGGTGAAACTATTTACACTCAACAAATTGCTTGTAAATATTACTAAATTGAAGAGAATATTTTCTCTAATATTTGCACAGAAACACCAAGTAACTGAAATTTTGAAGAAAAAAATTATTGATTGTTTGTGTAGTTACCAACCCTGCTATAAAATACTCCAGTTCTACTTACTTCAGGAGACTGTTGAGGTGTTTTGGTTTTGACAGGTTAGACTCCAGACTTGCATCTTGCTTTCCTAATAAATAAAGGTACTTTCATAAAACTTAAAAAAAAAGCTTTATTTTGAAGAGTGTGCATCAAGTCTCTTTAAGAGCCAAAGGTTACTGCTTTTACTGGGGAAAAACTCAGACGTGAATGTTGAAATATCCTCACACGGATTCTCAGCACAGCATTATATTAGAAATGCTATTGACCTTGGGACTGAGGTCTATAAAAGAAGATTATTAAAAATGTTCTGGAGCAGCAGCAGGGGTGGCCGCCCGAACAAACAGCGATAAAGTAAAAGACTTCAGCCCAAATACTCCCCTGACAGGCCGATGAATCAATAGAGGAAGGCATTTATGCATCACGGCCTGTCGTGCTGATGTACCAATATCCCACATCACCAGCTTTTACACAGAGAGAGACAGCCGTGCGTGAGCAGCGCCGAGTCATTTAAAGCGATCAATATCAGCCAGCCGCTGACCCACAAAGCCAGGAGCTCGGCAAAGGTGGTTATTTTTAGCAGGAGCAAAGTTTTCCCTCACTTCTGCCTCTCTCTAGAGAAGTGGGCTAAATTAACGGACGACCCCGTGCGCAGAGGAAGGAAAGTTTCTCAGCGTGGCCTTAAGAAGGTCAGGCCGACAACTTTCCCCATAACTTTCTATTTTGGCGTCTCTCGAGTCACAGGTCCGCTCTAATGTACGCAGGCGATGAGTTTCCGCGTGTCCGCTCACAAATCTGAAATTGTAATAGGATCCTCGTATGGTGAATGAATAATGAATGAATAATCAATTAGTCACACGCTCAGCCGGGCGGCAGAGTCACTGAGGAATATTCTGGAGAAATCCTTCCCAAGTTATAAGTGACAGCAGAGAACTACAGTGTTTGAAAGAGATTGATCAATACAAAAAATCAAGATGTCTCACTCTCATGTTGGTAAAGGAGATGTTTTGAACATGTGGACTATGATCTTTTTTTTTTAGTTTTTAGTTTAGATTAGATATACATACATTCATATTTAGTTATTTTTAACCTGTCTCTTACATGCATTGTTGCCTTAAGAAGACATTTTATGATAATGATGATGATGGTTATTGTTGTATTTGATCCTTTTTGAAGCTCACTGGCAGACATTTAAACTAAACACAAGCAGCATGGTTATTGTAGTTAACTAAAACTCAAACTGAAACTAAAATGAAAAACATACATATTTTCATTAAATGAAATATAAAAAACTGTTAACTTTTTAAAATATATATAATTACTTTTTTTAAATAATTAAAATAATTTAAACTTAGTTTTTTTTAAATATTAAAACATTTTGAGTCCATTGGTTTAAGTTTTCTTGATGGAACTAAGTCAAAATGTAAATGTTGCCTTGGCAACTAGCTGAAATGAAAATGTTTTACCTGTTAAATATTTTATTTGTATTTTTATTTCAGCTTTTCAGGCAACATTTACATTTCTTGTCTCGCATTTACTAAAATAACTAACTTACAAATTAAATTGAACAAAAAACAAAAACTGATAAAACTGACAAAAATTGAAATGAAAACGGAACATAAAAAGTATGAAAAACTGATTCAAATATTCATTAGTAGTATTTGAATAATAGTAAAATTACACTGGTCTGAGTATCTTGTAATTGTCTTCTACCAAGAAATAAGAAAGTCATATGGTTAAAATTTACATGAGGGTGAGTAAATAATGACACAAAATTACTTTTGGTTTAACTTTCCTTTTAATCTATCAGAAAGAACAGATTAAACCAGGAAAATCCAGGTGCTGCACTTTTCTTGCAGATTACAGGATCACTTTGGCTGAGAGACAGTGGGAGCATGATAAAGAATTCATTTCACCTGCAGTAATGAAGAGGGAACTGTTGAATTATACATGATCTGAGAATACCTTATATCTATATCATCAGCCACCATCATCAGCATCAAAAACCAGCAGCATCAGTCACAAGACTTCACGGCTCTTTCCTCAAAGACGTATTCAAACTCTTGAATGAAGCAGACAGTGAAAGCAGCCACTTAACCTTCTGAGGAATGAAATACTTAACAAATGAACTAAATTCAACAATTAATTACTAATATTTAGGGAAGGATGTAATTGCAACTTTGTTTTGTCTTAAAATGTCAGATGTTTTTTTTCTAAAGATAATAGCTGTCCTCCTTTCTCTAAAGAACATGTTCTTCATCCTTTCACTATTCTATTCAATAAAATAAAATTAAGAAGGAAATATTGTTTAGTAAATGGGCTAACAAAGTTTCATGCTTAGGCCAGATTTATTTTACATAATAGTTGTTTAGCATATCAGATTTATTTCTCTAAAGAACAAGCTATTTGTTAGATCCTTTTATTTTGTTTAATAAAATAAAATGGAAAGAGGAAAATGGTTCGGTAATAAGGCTAACCAAGTTTAATGCTTATGCCAAATATATCCACATTTATTTTACATAATAGTTTTTTTAGCATATCAAATTTATGTCTCTAAAGAACATGGTATACGTCAAGCCCTTTGTGTATTTTATTAAATTAAAGAAAATTAAAAAAGAGAAAATTGTTCAGTAACAGGACTAAGTTTCATGCTTACGCCAATATTATTTTAGAAAATGCTTTACAACACATCTAATTTATTTCTCTAAGGATTTGTGTTTTTATTGCATCCATCCAGAGCATTGTTAATTATCACGCAACTGAGAAAATCATCAAATGATCAACATGTCACTTACAAGAAAAGCACAAGAGAAAGTGAAGGAAATCTCTCTCCTGTAATCGGCTGATCTATCTGTGGAGGTTTGCGTCTCCGTTCCTCATTCGGTGTGCATCGAGCATCGCCCAGACATTTATTTAAACAGATTAATTCTTCCACGGCGTATTATTCATAAAGTAGCTTGCTGTGACCGAGCGCAGCCTCGCTTATATGATGACATGTCACTCCCTTCAATTGACTGAAGCGAGACTAAATCGTCATGAATAAAACAAAGAGCCGGTAAATAAAGCAGCAGGCCGTGATGCTGCGCTAACACAGGCGAAGCCATCAGCCGCTCGCTTCCAGGTGAAGGAGCGCTCGTGATCCCTGGAGAACCAGAGAGAGAGAGATGCACATTAGTTAGCAGCTCATGATGGCTGGAGCACGGCCAGAGAGAGAGAAACGACTTGCTGCCTTCCCGCCGGAGAACAGAGTTCCCTCAACAGACGTTGCAGAGCCGCAGGAAGTAGAAATGGGACAAGAGAAAGGCCTGGAGGACAAATTATTGCTCTGAAGTTGCTCTTTTCGTAGCTTGTGAGACTTCATTTGGAGGAAGTATAACCTTTGTCTCAGGTGTTTTTTCTCAAATACCCGTGGGAGATAAAAACACACAAATGTGCTTCTGCACCACAAAACCAATCACGAGTGTCCATTTTTCAAAATGGAGATGTATACAGCATCTGAAAGCTGAATTAATAAGCTTTCTGTTGATGTTAGGGTATATATGTGGCCGAGATGATAATCTGGAATCTGAGGGTGTAAAAAAAAGTTTTAATCAATTACAAAATATCTTTATGAAACATGATCTTTACTTAATATTCTGATGATTTGGCATAAAAAAGAATGGATAATTTAGACCCATGCAGTGTATTTTTGGCTATTATAACAAATATACCTGTGCTACTGAAGACTGTTTCTGTGCTCCAGGCTCACAAATGAGAAGAGTTTTGACTGTAATAGTATAAAACTATAAAATGAATGTGGCCAGCAGCTCAGATTATAGGTCATTAAAACTAAAATCATTAATAAATATAAACAAATCGGTAACTGAAAAAAAATAAAACCGTTTAAAGGTTTTACTTCAGCTACTTAAAACAACATTTCTCATTTTCATTTAATTTAACTTATACTAAAATAACTACATAAAAAAAGAATGAAATGTAAACAGACCATTAAAAATCAACAAAAACTAATAAAATGGCAAAAAAGCAATATTTATTTATTTATTTTTGCATATTACGGTCAGCTGGATTTTTTTATCCTTTTATATTAGCTTAAAAAAATTTGTAGGGGTCTAAAAATCTGAATTGATTTGTCTTGATTGATTTAACATTTTTTGACTAAAAATATGTAGCAATGTAAACACTGAAAAACAAGTAAATTGTATGTTTAAGCATCATTAAAAAAGTCCAAAAATTTAAGTTTAATGCTTGTATGTTACGTATTCATACCTACGTATAAACATGAGACCAGGCTGGATGGATGGATGGATCGATCCTGAAACAGATGCTAAGCTGCATGTGTTTCATTAGCATCACAGAGCCGTTACACCAGGCTTCACGTCCCCCAGAGGACCCCGATCCGTATGGCTGCCAAGCCCCTCTCCATCTCTTAACCTCGCCATATGAGTGGAGAAGCTGTAATCCGTAGGATTGAGGCAGTGTTGAGGGATTTCTCTCCTGCCAAACACCCTGAGATATCAGCATCTGAGCGCCACATTGCTGCTCCTCGGATCATTTACTGAGGACGGCTTCAGCTGACTGTCACTCGCTGGAAGAGAGCTGTAACCTGCTAATAAAGTGACAAGAGGCGTGGGCTTTTGCCAGGCCTGTTTTCCACCCGTCAGCGAGCACCTAATCGGCCTCAGGATGCCTGGAGCACCTTCTGCAGTCCTGGCTGTGCTTTAACAAGACATCTCGGAGTAGTTAACCCCAAGATGAAAACTCACTCACCCAAGGACTGCTCCAAACCTCTACAGGGGCTCGGTGACGCACAAATGAGGTTTTGTGAATCTTGCGAAAAGCATGACTCAATAAAATATATTTTTACAATTTGGAATAAATATAATATATTAGAAATGCAACATATATCAAAAATATGTTAGAAAATAAACTTAAAAATGCTTATGTGTTGAAAATACATAAATATATTTAATTACATTTATTTGAATATATATCAGCAATAAACAGTCTTGTTTGTTTTATTTTATTTTTGTTTTTGAAATTTTTGGGCAAAAAAACATGCAATGTGCTATATAGATAGATATTATTCATATTATATTAATTAAAAACATGGAACCAAAAAGGTTAATAATTGCTAATAAATATGAGGAAAGTATATAATACATTTAAATATATATTTTAGTGATACACATTTCAGACTTTTTTAAATATATTTTACAAAATCTGAAAAATATATCTTGCTGTATGGGTTTGCGACCAGACAATAATTCATTCAGATGTTTGAGTAGTATTTCAGTACATCATAGTCAGATGGGTGTTAAGGCTCTGGAGCTCTATGGTATCTTCCAGGAACACAGTGTGTCTTCATGGAAAGGAGGAACTTGTCTGCTCTTTCGCTTTCTCCAAAGGAAAATTTGTTTCTCGCAGTCAGACTGGATTTAAAGTAGACATGTCATTTGCTAGACAGAAGAATCTCTTTTCAAACAGGGTCCACAGAATCAGTGCAGACAGTGGTTTTTGGGATGAAGTAAATGCACTTTAATGAAGCCTCCTGCTGAGAAAACCAGAGAGAAAGACAAAAACAAAGCAATACACTGAGTTTAATGCAGAAGGACATCTAGACACGCGTCCTGTGATTAACTAGATGGTTTTTAACATCAATGTGGAATCAAAACAGAGCCTGTTTTACCTAAAACACCTTCTTGGCCTTGTCGCATAAACGTACCTTGGTGCACTTTTAGCAAGACACGAAATATGTACCAGTAAGTACATATTACTGCAATTTCTAAAAGAAGTGAACGGTATCAGTCCATGGATATTTCAATTCTAAACCATCACAATACATACCAACCTCACTTGTACGTATTCATACAATTTATTCTAAATCGTACGTATTTTACGAGATGCCAATTCGTATGAATTTGTACGAATGACCTAAACGTAACCCCGCCCCTAAACCTACCAATCACATGGTTTTAGATGAATCATACAAAATTGTACAAGAGAGGTTGTACGAATTGGTACGAATTGGCACAAATTTGGCACCTCGTACGAATATGTACGAATTGGTTGTGCGACTGTGTTAGACCAGGTAGCTAAAACACCTTTCTGGTCTTGTGTGAATGATATTTCATCAAAACACTCATTTACACATTTACCCTGTCCATGGAAAACGTCTTGGTTACGTATTGTAACCCTCGTTCCCTGAAGAAGGGAACGGAGACGTCACGTCGAGACCGACGA
>JAUMHI010000063.1:17758886-17770561 GCA_032359435.1 Enteromius unitaeniatus
TGTTTGGCATCTCGAAGCGAGATTCCTATTCGTCGGTCTCGACGTGACGTCGAAGTGACCGACTGAAAGGGAACTCATAATAGGAACATCCAAAAATTAGGACAAGTACGAGAAATGTCTTTTGTCTTCCTAACAAATGCTAAGTAAATGGCTCTTGAGGGACGTGGTAAATCTGGCTCTTAGTTTCATGTCCTTGCTGTTTTTGGCAGCTTGTTGTCGCCGGGCCGGAGGGACACAGTTTGTCTGTCCCACATTAATATTGATGGGACGTCAGGGCAGGGCCAAGTCTCTGTGTATTCAAATAAACACTCTGCTTCAGATAAACTGAAGGGCGTTCGCTGGCCTCGGCTGCTCAATTGACACGTTCTTGCATGTGAGATTGACATCTGAGGTCAGCGGCTCCGGTCTGAGGATATTAAACTGTCTGACCGGGTAAAGTGACCAAACGGTTTCTGTGTGTTGTTTAAGATGGTATCATAATAAATCAGACATAATGGTACAGTGATTCTTGGTTTAAAACTCAAATAAGTCGAAATGTGTGTGTACAGAACATGTTTATTAACTAAAACTAAAACCATTAAAAATGTGCATTCCTTGAAATCAAATAAACAATAACTGAAACTGAAAATATATTTTTAAGAAAAATTTATATATGCAACATTTGAATGTTCATTTAGTTCACGTTTTCATTTTAACACACTATTTAACAAATAATATTGACTATTTTGCATGTTGTGGTAGTGTGGAAGAACATCATAAAAACACAACATTATGAAACATTTTAACTTAAATTAAAAAGAAAATATGTAGATATATATGAATATATAGGCTTGAAAAAATCTAATTACAATTTAACAAAACTGTTCTTCAGCTAATTAAAAATTTACAATAATTATTTTATCTCAAACCCATAAAAACTCAAACAACTTGAAATAACTGCAACTGATTTATTTATTTATTTATTTTAACCTGTAAAACGTATTTTATTTTACTTACTCATTTTAATTGAAAATGGAAGTACTAAAATAACTAAATCAGCTAAATCCACTAGACATATGCAAAACAAAAACTATTAAATAAAAATGACACAAACATTACTTAAAATGAGATCAAGAAAGAAAAAAATCTAATTCAAAATATAACAATAGTATCTTAAAATCATTAAATATATTTAATAAAATAAACACTGAACACTGAAAATCTAATCTAAATATAAAAAACTTTTTTAATTTAAACTAACTTAGTTGCTAGTTGTCATTTTACCTACTAAAACTTTAATTAAAATTAAAGTAAAAACTGTGATGCAGCTGTTGCTAATGCTCAGGCCGATATTTACATTACTGATGCAAATATGATAACCCAAAATTTGACCTGTGATATAAAAACAAACAACATTCAGACAAACTGAATCGAATTAAACACAAAAAGAAAAAGAAAAAAAGAAAGAAAGAAAAAAACACCTAATGAAATTCCAACAGGCTGTTTTCGGACAGCAACGTTTCTGAAACTCAGCCGAGGAGCAGATTCGGCATTTCCAGGACTCTCCATGCACTCAAAAGTCAAATAAAGGACTATTTACAGATGCAAATTCAATATCCGTCAACTTCTCCGAAAGGATTTTACAATACTCTCAATGGCTGATGCTTTAAATGAGCCATGGGTGGGGACAGTGGGATTATTCATGCAACATTTACACTAATGAGAAAGAGACTTTCCTCAGAGCGCTCCTGAAGCATACTGGGGGAGTATTTTCATAAGCTTGGTGGTAGATCCATATAAACCTGAGCTGGATATTAAATTATAAGGATATTAAAACTCTCCCTGGGGTGAAGCACGAGGTGTCGTCCGGAAGGAGGGCTGGGAGATTTTAATAAGAGTAAAATATTATCTTGGACATTTGTAATAAAGGGAGAGTGCTGTATTTTCTCTCTGCCCTCATATTCATTCATTCTAAGAATTATTTATTACTGCTGAAGGAGCTGACACGCTTTTTCTCATTAGTTGTAATGACTGCCATCGTGCAGTCAGATATGTGCTGCATGTCAGAAAACATTAGCCTTCGCTTTTGCATGTGAACGTCTAAACAAATCAGAGAATATCATAACCACTGGTTCATTTTATACATTTGATATTTTGGGATGGGTTTAAATGGGATGAATATATTGTCACAATGCAAAGAAACTTAAATCTTTTAAACAAGTGAAGCAGTATGATTCATTCAACTGATCACTACCATTTTGTTTATTTAAATGGGGACCCATCTCAATTATCACCAGTAAAATGGAGTACAACAAGGATCTGTCCTGGGCCCTCTGCTATTATCAATATACATGTTGCCCCTTGGTAATATTATTAGAAAATATGGAATTAGTTTGCTATGCGGATGATAGTCAACATCTCAACAAGAGCAGGTGAAATCTCTAATGCATTTAAGCTAACATGGTGTAAAAAAATGTGTGCTAAATGAGTTGGTGAATCTAATCTTTTTGCTGGAGAAAGGCATACAAAGTCTTTCTTTTAAAAAAAAGTCTTCTTTTGTAAGTAGATAAATTTGATATTCTAATTTTAATAAAGACTAATAAGTCAACAACTCTCATTGAGTCAATGAATTAGTGAATCACTCATAACACAGATGACTCACTGCCAGCAAAGCTACTGTATGTGAACTAGCTTGATCTCATGTTTAAACGTAGGTATTAATACGTTACATTTGCAAGCATAAAATGTACATTTTCTTACATTTTTATCGTTTTGTCAATAAGCAATTGAGATTTTTAGAGATTTTTAACCTACCCCCAAACCTAAACCCACCAACTGACTGAAATATGCAGGAACATTTTAATCTCTGTACAGTGTAAGAAAAACATGACAGACAGATAAATGTAATCATAATAATTTATTTATTGCACAAATGTCAAAAACAGTACCAAAAGTAACCAAAATGACGATGTTTTGCAGCCGCAGTCCTCTCTGGCGGAATACAGTAGGTTTGTGTAACGTCCAAAGCAGAATATATGTGTTAGTCGCTAAAAATATTATCCAGATCATCTTCCCGATGCTCTCTCAGTAAACTCATGAAGACGCCCGCATCGTTCGAATATACTTTACCAGTAACACGGCATGTCGCAATCTGTGACAAACGCAGGCGAGAGCCGATGAGAGTTCTATTATCCTGCCGTAAAACCTGTCAGTTGAAGTGGCAACATTTGAATTAGTAACAAACGCATCAGTCCGGTGCAGGCTTTGCTGTTTATGGTCATGTCTTCTCTCGCTGCTTCAGATAGGGATGAAGATCGCCGAATAAAGGCTTGGATTTGGGTGTGTTCCTCAAATAGATGCGAAAGAATAGGATTACAGTGCACGAATAGAATGGTTTCATTTTGTAATTGTTGCATGTTTTGTGTATTCACAGCATGTTAAAGAAAAGCTCTTTTGTGGCCCGTAGACATTAAATGACAAGTAAATATTGCAGAAATGTTATTTATTTGTAGGGTTTAAAATGAAGTCTTGTTTAACATTATAAAGGCCTATTTTTGGAAATGAGCTGGCAGCAGAAATCACAGAACAGAATGAAACGATATCATTTCATACAAAGTAATGTTAAACAGTTTAATAATGCAGTTGTCTTTAAATGTAAAAGTGAAATTAAACCTCTACATATTCTTGGCATGCTCATGTTGTCTAAAATATCAGCTGAGTGAAAAGATTCCAATATAGACTACTAATTTAGATTTTTCGAACAACAATGTCTCTAAAGAGCTAAAAGAAGCATTTATTTGAACTCAGTATTCCACACAGGTCTATATACATCCTCCCATGAGACAGCTTTTGCTTTATCTATTGATTACAAGACTAGCGCTGATTGATTCTCCCTTTGCTGTTACTAATGCAGGTAATTTAGTCCCAGGGCTGTTGTAATCCGACGCCTATCATTCAGTGAGTTAAACGGAGGCTCCCCGGCTCGCCTGCGACTGATAACGGCGTGCAAAAAGATGGAGGCCTCAGATTATCGGCGGTGTCAAACGAGCGGCGTGTCGTTAGGATAAACCTGCCACGCTACAACACTACCATCTTTATCAGATGCGCGTGAGGGGAAATAAATGAGCCGTGGCCTCTGTTCGCTGACGGATTCGAGCAGTGCACGCAGAGGTGCGAGGAATTAGGGCCAAAACGAGGCTGATTTGCAATAAATCCTCATCATCCGTATCCAGATCAGCCAGGAACAAAAGAAGCCAGCGGCTTGCTGGCGGCAAAACTTGCACTCCGGTAACCCAGCAGAACAGCGATTGGTCGTTTCTGCACATTTTCCCCAATTAAACACGTTCCCCTGGAGCGCGAGGGTCAATGGGGACCAACAATGGCTGTAGGCGAGAGCCCGAGCGTTTACGTGATCCATTGCCTTCATCCTGACAGGAAAATAAATTGATGTAATATGCATTTTAGCTATCAAATTCTATTAAAATTGGCTCTGTGAGAAGCAGTATCAATTTTGGACGAGGCATCCTCGGGTAAATATAATCAGGCGCTCTTCGATTGATGAGAAAAGCTGAGCGGGTTTACACAATCGCTGTAATTTCATGGAGGTGTGCTTTTGTAATCAAATGTTGTGTGCGCTAATGATTTTTTTTTCTTCGTATGGAAAGCTTCAATACAATGATAAGGCGAAAATAACCCTGCATCAGCAAAGTGGGAAATCGGAAAACCAGTAACTCAATAATTCGCCATTATTTTAGTTTTTTTTTACTTCATGGCTTTTTAAGTGTGTTTCAGCAGAATAAATCAAAGCGTATATCTTTGCTTGTCTGTGAAATTGAATCCCGTTCGCCGTCGCATTTAATGCATTCGAGTGCAAATAGCACACTTTGTTTATTCCTCTGTGTGTGGGGAAATATTTAGAGCATTAATGATCAAATGCTTCATTATGAATGCAAGCGAGTTACAGTCGAATGAAGAGCGGTGGGGAGGAAAATAGCACTGGGGGAAAGATGTTGTTTTGTGAAGGCTGATGAAATATTGAATGCTTTCTCATGACACGTGCCCTGTAAAATGAGAGGTAGGTCATTTGTTGTGCTCTGGCCTTCTTCCCAAGAGAGCCTTAAATCGATCTGGAATGGCTGGCCTGGGCTTCTGCTCTCTCCTGTTAACATGTAATCACAAACCTGCATCAGGTGATTGACAACATCAAACATATTCTGCCTCCCACCCAAAAGCTATTCCTATGACTCTGAAACGTGATGTGCACTGAAATAATTGTGCATTGACCTTTTGTGTAATTACTTTCTTCTTCTTTATCTCTAATTACGTTCTTTATCTCTTTTCAACAAACACAAAAGCTTTTTCACCCCTAATTTGACGTAACAGAGCAAAATATGCATTTTCATGTACAGTATCAGAGATTGCATAAGTGCACTTTTTCAGTTGCATTGGTTCTGAAAGTGTTTTTCCAATACATTTTCCATAAAGAAAAAAAAAACATATTTAAAGCAATAAAGCATAAACCAACCAGCTGCTAATCACAAGATCACAAACTTTGATTTATAGCACTTAACAGATTTAATAAAAGAACTAATATCCAGTAAAGCACTGTGAATGACATCATTTAATTTAAAATGATAGAGAAATATAAAACTATTCATTTAAAGTTGATTAGATAAACAGTATATTGCTCACAGTAGGTCTTTAAAAGTTTATAATTTATTGTTAAAAAAAATTTAACTGACTTTTGAACTCTATTATTGATCTTTCTTGGGTTAAAACTTTTAGTCATAACTAATGTTTTCATATTGATTAGACTATAAGTATAACAACCCTTTTAATCCATTTAAAATTTCATTCACATACAGCTCAATCAGTTTGACAGGAAAGCTTTTCGATTAATTATGAACATGTTATCTGGGTGCATGTGAATGTAACTAATGTAAACGACCTTCTTCTACAGTCATTTAAAATACATTTTAGTCGTAAAATTCTAGAGTAAAATAGAAACAGAAACAATGATGCTATACGGTGAGGGTCTAGAGCTAGGAAATGAATAGCGATAACATATTTAATAAAAGGCAACACATAACATATTTTATTTATGGATAAATAGGTGGTTTATGTCCTGCTCCATCATGGGTTAAACCACAAGTAAGGGTTGCTTTATTGTTGGAGCCGTTATGAATATTTGAAGAGGCTTTGAGCCACTCGTGAAAGAGCGCTGGAGGTTTTGTGAGCATGGCATTTGTCTCCCACCTATACAAAGCCCTAATAGCCATTGAGGTGGATGCTGGGAGATCTGGTCCAAAGCTGACGACCTTCCAGCACAGGACACTGAAATGTCAGCAGCACTGGAACATTGACATCTTCTAGAAACCCTGACATATTCAGCTCATCTCTGAAGCCCAAAAGAGCTTTGTATGTGACAGTGAGAAGGACTGAGATGACGGTGTAATTATGAGAGACGTGTTGACATCTCTAGAGTGATTTCTGCTCAATACGGAAATGAGACAACACCACTGGTTTACACTTGTAATGCAATTTAACCTCAAGGGTGTTTTCATTTAGCTTTTGTGTTAATTAAAGAGGAATGTCATTTATTCAATGTTAATGTTATTTCTCATCTCATCATGCATTTTTGCATTCCTTTATTTTACTTCCTTGAGTTATTCATTTCTGAAGATTATCTTGACCAAACATGTACAGTAGGAATCATAAACACAAACCACTGGCTGTATAATAGGAAAATTGGCATTTAGTCAGTGGAAACATGGTAATGCTAATTCATAGGTTATGTTATCCCAGTGCTATTTATTATTTTGTAATAGCAGGGTTTCTGCTGATTTTGTGAAAATAAATTTAAGACCCGTTTGAAGATCATTTATAGAACATTTTAGGAGTAAATCGAGGGGAACACAATCTGAACATGTTTTCCTCTAAATGTAAATGTCTAAGGAACACACAACGAGTATTTATCAGCACTTCACAGTTTGAAATAACTTCCAACAGATCTCTATAAAAAAAGAAAAGAAATCTTGTTTTCTTGGGAATTTATCAAAAAGTGATTTTATGATCAAATAAAAAAGGACAAATGTCTGCGCTGTCTAATTAATTTAATTAATAGGGAAACAATTTTTTCATTTACCACATTGAAAAATGATCTTATAAAACACACACACATATATATATATATATATCTTTTAAACAAAAACAATGCTTCATATCTTCATTGTGTATCATTTTGTATATTTTGTATACATTTTATGACCTTCTTGTTGTGACCTATAGGTTATTATAACATAAAACAAATTGTAGTTACTTAAATAAAATAAACATTAACCTAACTAAAGTAAAACATTTATTATAGTATAATCAATAGCAAGTTTTCACTGTCCTTCAGTTTATCTTGATTTACTGAAATGTAATAATAATTATAATAATAATATCTATGCTTTAAAAATAAAACAAAAAATGAATACAAAGAAAACAATGCTAAAATCTTTAACTGTAATTACAATGACAACATTCAAAATGCTAATAGAAACTTAATTTTTTTTCAGTATTTTAATGAAACTAAACTAATACTGTTGTAATGTAGCTCCAAAAAATACAATGAGTAAACCTCAGCATTTGTGAACGGAGCACAAAATGAGATACACCTCAGACGCTTAGTGTGTTTAGTGTCTATAGCTTCTCGATTTTTATTGTTTAATTCGATGCATTTGTCATGCCCTCATCCCCTCACACGCTCTTCTGAAGCTCTGAGGAAACACAGCTGACCTTTTCTTCATGCCCAGCTGCTGGAAGGTCATGCAGAGACGCTGCTCATCTCTACAGTCCACTATAGGCCTGTACTTTCTTCATGCATGGAATCACAATATACAGAACCTTGACTCAAGCTATATAAGTAGGCGTTTAGTATGCAGTGCATTGCAGATTTTGCTCCATGAATATTGTTTCCTTCATGTCTTGTCGGCAGGTCTATATTTACGACATCATAATTATCATGCTTGTGTGACCAAACTACACTGTGGGAATGATTAAATACATAAAACATAAAAGACCCACATCCTTTGCTCTTCATTTCGTGCTTAAGTGCAACAATATATTTTTTTTTTGAGAATATAAATATACAAAATTGCCCAGCAAGTCATTTATTCTCACCAAAATCACTTGAAAGCCCATCACATCCTAATCTTCTGAACTTGTATGGATCGACTTCCCAGTATGTCTTGAAAGCAGCATATATGTCAGAGTCTTCCAAACCATTAACCTTAAGATTTCATGAATATCAAAAATACACCAAAATCTTTTTTTTTCTTATTATTTATTTATTTATTTTTTTGCAGTCAAAAAGCGGATGAAATTGAATAGCTACGTTTGGATTTGCACACTACTACTTGTAAGATTTATGCTTTATTTAATAACTTTCATAATATGTGAATGCTCAGTATGCATTAATTGTTTATTATTGATATTGAATTAGATATTACTTTTATATTTTCTGTTTCTTTTTCAGTTTATTTACTTTTAGCTATTTAAGAAATTCTGCCAAACTAGCCAGAAATCTATTTTTATTTATATATTTTCCTTTATTTATGTAGTTATTTCAAGTTTAAAGTAATGATTTTTATTTTTAATTTTGCTTTTCATTATAGTTTTCATTCTGATAACCTTATCCTAACGAATCCTAACTATCATGATTATCATGGTCATTTTTCAACATTTTTGCACACTAGTCAGTGAGCAGTAAACTAGTACTCTATTCTGCACACAGCCAGAGGCAGTGTTTGTGCTGGCACTGATCTGAGAACAGTAAGGGAGGGTGATTTGCCTGTGAGGATCGCAGACAGAAATCATTTCCCTCATTATGTCACAGTCAGAGAATTATCACACACAGAGAAACTATCCAGAGCTTCTGAAAGGCAATTACACACCATCAAACACTGTCTCAACGTCTTCCCCATCCCTCAGATTTAATTCCAAGCCATTCTCCAAACGTCCCACTCGGTGTTCCTGAACAGGTCGGATCATGTTAGTGCATCACAGGAGAGCAGGGGCCCACCTCACTAGAATGCAGAAATGCCTTTGTGGTAATCAACACAGACAGAAAATGAAGTTTACCAGGGTCTATTAGTAATTAAGGTTAATTGGCACATGTATCTTAGCCTGTCGCTCTTGCTGTGTGTGTTGATCCGGTTAAAGATCCAAAGAGCCTGGGATTACAAACGCCATTAACACCACTACTTTAGGTTTGTGTTGCTATAGTAAAAGCATAATATGCTTATAAAAAACAACATGGCGACTTTTAGACTGTAGCAATGACAAATACACTAGCTCCCATTTTAATAAAGCTGCATAAAATTACTAATCTTAATAAATGTAAAGCTTATGTAACATCCAATTACTTATATATATATATATATGCATTTCACATCTTAAAAGTTACTTAGGACCGAGCTCATTTGAAGGATTTAAATGAATTCATATCAGATCGGAGAGAAGTTCATCAAAATATTATTCAGATTTGCTTTTTAGGCATGGGGACAGTCCAGTCCAGTTGTGAGTATCATTGAGTGAAAATTACCATTACTTTCCTGAAAGTGTTCGCTTAACCTCATTTAAATTCTCGGTTTGTAATGCTTGGAATAGTGAGCCTTTTTGAACATTTTAGAAATGCTAATCTAAACCATTTTGTTTAACAGTTTTCCTTTTAGCTTCATTTTTAGTTAACTATAATAACCCTATAGTACCACCAAGAATGTCTTCTTTTAACAATATATTTCCTATTCTTTGTCATAAGCGTTAATAGACTTAAATTCACCAACATTAAATTACTGTATAAACTAGTGCCGTCAAACGATTAATCACCATTAATTGCATCCAGAATAAAAGGGTTTGTTTCATAAAGAAGGTGTTTTACAGTAGCAGTATGAACAGTAAAACTATACTTGAAATGTCATCTGATAGTTGGCTAATAATCAATAGCCAGCAAGTCATTTCTGACATCCACAAAAAAAGAAAGATCTGTTCAAGATAAAGCAAGTTATTTAATCATTCACAGTAAGATAAAATTGTTTTATTCTTTAATTCGGTAATATTACATTAGCTAAAGGTTGTGGAATGTTCCCTGTTAAGTAGACCATGTGTGTCTGTGTGTGTGTGTGTGTGTGTGTGTTTTCGAGATCCAGCACACTATGTCAAACTCACCAAGCGCAGCATCTGAGCCTCTTAAATGGATTTGTGTCTTTTGTTTGTGTTGAGTGGGAGCTGTGATTCACTCTCTTTATCAGAAACACAAAACAACAGCCACTCCGCCAACCTCATCCTGAATGACAGACTCCTCCTGACACCAGGCCTGCTCTCTCTGTCTCTCTGACAGCATCTCTTTCTCTCGCAGAGCTCAACAGCCTCCGTGAGACCTGCTTTTCACGCACCATCAAACCCGTCAGCGCTCAGGCACAGATACTCCTCTATACACACTGCCCAGGAGTCTTTCAGCAGAATCACCTCTGCGCACACACACACACACACACAATCGTTCTGTCTTTGAAGTTAAAAATATAAAAAAAAAATAAGAAGTTTTTATTTTTGACACTGATAATAGTAAGAACATTTCACCAGCTTATTAGAATGATTTCTGAAAGATCACGTGACACATTTGTGAACAAATATACTTGGTAAGCAGAAAAAACTTCTCAAAAAATAAAAAAACCTCACCAAGCGCTACTTTAATTTCTTAAAGGGGTCGTCCGGTGCTGTATGCACTTTTAGACGCTGTTTGGACTGAAATGTGTGTTGGGAGTGTGTGTACACAACCACCCTACAATGATAAAGATCCACCAGTATTTTTGTTAAATTAAAAGAAGAATAAGTTGCCCCTTCTGAAATCAAGCCATTCTCAAATGCATGTGGGTGTAACACAACGTATTAGTTTTTACACTATCTTTGAGAAATTTTAAAACTATATTACAAACTTTCCATTAAGACCCTAAATAATCATATTAGCTTCTGGAAAATTGGCTTTGTATGACTCCTTTAAGGTAATAAATAGTTCACCACAAAATGAAAATTTGTTGAAAACATCTTTACTCTCAGGCCATCCAAAATGTAGATGAGTTTGTTTCTTCATAAGATTAAGGGAAATTCGCCATTCCATCACTTGCTCCCCTATGGATCCTCTGTAGTGAATGGGTGCCATCAGTAAAGATACTGGAGAGAACATTAATATGTTAATGGAGATTAATGCTATTAATGCACTGGAATGGTGTGAATTACTTTTTTTATCAGCTGTTTGAACTCTCATTTTGCCGGCACCCATTCACTGCAGAGCATCCATTGCTGAGCAAGTGATGCAATGCTACATTTCTCCAAATCTGATGAAGAAACATTTTCAGCAAATTTGCATGGGTGAACTGTATAAACTCATTTATATTACATTTACATTTAGTCATTTAGCAGGTGCTTTTATCCAAAATGACTAACAAGTGGAGAAATATAGAGGCAATCAAGATCAACAAATAAGCAATAATATTGAAGTGCTGTGACACGTCTTTGTTAATTTAAGACAGCATACACAGCAAGCATATATATATATATATATATATATATATATTAGACTTTTTTTTTATTTTTGCACCATGGAATGTTTTTGGAGCACGAACTAGCATTTCTAATGTTCTGAATAGTGATGCCCC